>CABHPQ010170055.1:2500-25000 GCA_902168405.1 Peromyscus aztecus
GAATCCCTGAATTCTATCCCAAGCACCACATAAACCTGGAGTAGTGGTGCAGGCCTGTAACCCCGGTGAGTTCCAGGGCAAGCTGAGCTCCATGAGACCTTGTCTAAAATTATAATAATAATAATAATAATAATAATAATAATACCTTTCTCATATCTGCTGATTCAGCAGTTCTTGGAATTGCAGCCCAGGAATCCACTCTGTCTGTCTGTCATGACATCTGACTTTGTAATCCAGGCTGGCCTTTAACTTACAGTTCTCCTGCGTCAGCCTCCTGTGTGCTGAGATGACAGGCATGTGCCTCCATGCTCAGGTAGGAATTTGCATTTTAATACGTTCTTGAGATGACTCTGACCACAATGAAGAGTGGGACAGGGTGGCCCAGATCAGGAGTTCTTGATGTTTTGTTCCTATTCATTTTCAGAACCCGTGTGTGAGTACTAAAGAGCTGACCAAGACGAAACTGGAGGGTGTTTATCTCCATGAATAATTACCAGCAATGCATCAGTTGGAGTAAGAATCCTTTCTTCCAGATCCCCCGCCCTTCGGTCCTCTCACTGCTCTCCAATTCTTCAGAAGCCAGCATGGAGACTGGAGATGTAGCTCAGCTGGTAAGTTGCCTAGTCAGCACAAAAACCCGGCGTTGCATAAACTGGGCACGTAAACTGGGCATGATGTGCATATGAAATTCCAGCACTTGGGAGACAGAGGTAGGAAGACCAGGAGTTCATGGTCATCCTGGCTACATAGTGAGTTTGAGGCCAACATGGGGTACATGATACCCTGTTTCAAAGTTTTAAAGGAGGAGGAGGGAGACATGGTGATTCACACCTTTGATCTCAGCATTCAGGAAGCAGAGACAGGCAAATCTCTGTGAATCTGAGGCAGCCTGGTCTACACAGCATGTACCAGGCCAGCCAGAGCTACATAGCAAGACCTTGTCTCAAAAATACCCCAACAACAAACAAACACACGAAAACAGCTCAGAATGGAGGCTAGGCCACCAAAGCGGCTTTGAGACATAACACTTGGAATTTGAGAAGAGTGAAATCTGGTCCCTGGCATGTCAGCCCTCTCCAGCTTGCAAAGAGTGAGCATGCCTGGAGGGGGAGGCAGACAGGGCAGGAGATGAGGAGCTGTGAAAACACACCCTTGTACAGGCCATTTTTAATATGCTCCTCTCCAAACTTTAGAAAGCCGTGGGCTGGCAACCTGTGAGCCACAATGCAGGAGATCAAACGCACATCTATTGAAGACATTTGAGTTGGTTCTCTGCTTGACAAAGGAGGAAAGTGGGGCCATGACTCCAAGACTGGCCCTGGTGTGGGGGGCATGTTCCCAAGTTCATCTTTCCTCAGACCCCGCTTAACTCAGGTACAGTTATCGGGGGAGTTCTAAATGATTTGACCTGCTTCTTAGCTTGGTTAGATCCCATAAAATCTCGGTGACCAACTGGTATTTGAGCTGGAGAGTTGTTTTTCCAAGAGACACTTGATTTTTTTGCTTTGTCATCTCCTAGTTCCTGGGGACAGTTCTCCACAGAAGAAAAACTGGACCCAAGTCCCCTGGCCACCAGGCTTCTTCTGTGTGGAATTTTCACCACAGTGTCATGCTGATTCCTACTGTTCCCTTGGCCCTTCCAGGGGATTAAGGACAACCCACAGACGAGCTCTGGAAATTGGCTATCTGCTTTCACAGAGCAGGGAACGAGGAGCCTCTGGTGCCTTAGTTGCTTCCATATCTGCACAGGATGTCTGAGAAGCCATGTTTACCAGAGCACTCAGTAACACAAGGGGCAGCTCGTCACCCCTTTACCCCTAGTCACGGGCAACATCAGGACAGCTGCAACACATCAGGGAAACTGTGACAAGTCTCTGCCTAACAGCCCCAGCTGAATGGCTATACAGACTGCAGCCCCTGCATAGATCTGCACTGGAGGGCTTTGGCTGGTCCTTCCAGTCGGAAGTGGCCATGGCTAACTCAGGGACCGCAGTGGCTATCACGAGGTTAGGCAGGAAAGTGGTTGTAGCTCCCTCTAGTGGACTGTTGTCAGAAATCTGAAGTGGAAAAGGGACCTGATTCAGGCAGACATTAGAGCTACTGGATGTCAGTGCAAGTAATGGTCTTCAGAGGAAGCTGTTCCCATCACACCCAGCACAGAGTATCCTGGTGACAGAGGCTGTTCTCAGGATCAGGTGGCAGGCACACTGGAGTTCAGGGGTGCTGATCCCCTACGCAGGAGCCTCTCCAGCCATTGCCACTCTGCTGTGAACAAGCTTCCTTCCATTTGCCAGGTAGTATGGAGGGCAGTCAACCAGGCAAACTCCCCTCTCTGGGGTACTCTGGAATGCTGCCTGTCTATGATGGTGACTCAGTGAACTCACAGTTTATTGCTTGTCAAAAATCAAGCTAACCCCACAGGTGTGGGAGTCTGACTGCAAGCATGTTCACCCACTTTACCACACCTTGCCCTCATAGTGATCAGTCAAGGCCCCTTTACCTCATCTCACCTACACTGCCCCAGTTAACCGGGTGAGTTTTGTACTCTGAGGTCAAGCTGAAAGAGAAGAGTCCTCTTCTGTGATTGGACAGGAAAAGGCTCCAGGCTAAAGGTGCCATCAGGACTGTGGTGATTGTGAAGATGGGACTGAGAAACTAACTCATACTAGCAGGAGGAGAGCATCCACAGGACCCTTTCCGTAGCAAGGACAGTAAAGATGATGGCTGACTTACATAGACTTACAGCCCGTGGGTCAGCACGCTACTTATATTAATCCATTGAATCATCACAAAAGCCTTACGTCACTAGTCATCTATAAAGCTGCCATTCTTACCTAGGTACCAGACTCGTTTTAATACTAACTAAAGTCATCTGGTTGTTACAACTGCCTGCTGCCGAATGAAGATGCTTAACAAGAGCTGAACCAGTGGGGGGCTCCCTAGGCAAGAGGAGACAACTCCTGTTTCCTATCATGCACTTGTACCTGGAAATGAGTTCATCCTGGTGGCCCGTGGATGGAGTCCCAAACTTCAAAGTTATGAAGCAAGAAAAGGCACTGGGGGTCACAGGTCATGTTGCTCATTTTCCTGGTGGGCTCATGAAGAAGTGAGAACAGAGGAGGCTTGGTATGTGTCACACAGAGTTGGTGCCAAATCTTCAGACTCTCAGCCTGAAGCTCTTTCCCCTCCACCAGACTATCCAGCTACCATGAACTTGGATGGATGGACAGAACTGAGGTCTTCTCACCACATCCCAGGGAGATTTCTGGTCACCCAAGAGTGTCTTATCTTATCACTTATCTGTTCACTCATCCCAGAAACGGATAAAAAAAATTACCCTAGAATGGTGCGTGACCCATGCTGTCCTGTGGCCATGGACTTGGAATACGTTTCCTGGACCCACAGTGCCGTGGGGCTCTCTGGTTACTTTTCTTGGGTTCTGCCACTTGGTTGAAAAGCAGGCTTACCCAACTCTAGGTCTGGCGGAAGAAAGAAACGTGAGGGGAAGTATGACGATGTGAGAGGGAGGCTGTGTGGGGGAGGAGAGTGAGAGACAGGGAATGAATCATGGGAACGGGGATGTATCCCATCCCAGGCCGGGGTCAGGATGACAGATGGGCATGGTGACAGCAGCTGGCCCCTCCCACTGGCTTTCTGGAGAAAAAGAGGCGGGGCTAGAAGATGCTCAAACTCTAATGAACCTGCTCTGAACAGTGGGGAGGAAAGGGAGTCACTCCTCCACTGGTCAGTCAGAGCCCCTCCTCTGTGGGTGAGTGGGTCCAGCCACTGGGCCTATGTGTTGGCTTGGCTGGCTGCCTTTCCTCCCTACATTCACAACCTTAGAGTTGTCCTTGCTGTCCATTCTCTCACCCACCATATCCAATCTCTCTTGTTGGCACTGCTTTCCCTAGGGTGAGATCTGTCCATGTCTCACCGGCTCCCCTGCAGCAGCCCGATCCAAACTATCCACTCTCTACGATTATGTGCCTCATTGCTGGTGATTCTGATAAAAAACGTCTTCAAATCCTGCAGGAACGGCTTCCGACTATCTCGAAGGATAAAGGAAGTCCTGTAGGACCCTGACTTGCCTATCCCGCCCTCCAGCTGAGGCTTTCTCTGCATCATCTCCTACCCTGCTGATGACTCCAACCTCCAGCCACATGGCTACTCCCTCGGCCTACAACACAGCAGCTACTTCCTTACCTTCGTATACGCTCTGCGTGGACCATTTTCTCCTGATATCTACAAGGCTCACCTGATGAACTCCTGGACTTTACTCTGGCACCGCCTCCTCACTCAGGCTTTCCCTCCTCCCTTTTCTTGATATTTCTATATTGCAGCTAAACTCGCCTACTGTACAAATATCTATTCGTTTGTTGTATGAAACGCCTGTCTTCCCTGGACAGAACCCAGTCTTAATGCTTTTATTCATTAGTAATCTCTGGCAACTAGAAAAAAATGCCCAACATACAGCAGATATGCAGGGAACACTTAGTGAATGAACCAACAATCAGATACCAGACACAATTGGAGAAATAGACCCTTATAGGAGATATCAGCCATTGGGATTATTTAGTAGGAAGAAAAGCCTGGTGGAGAAAAGTGTGTGTGTGTGTGTGTGTGTGTGTGTGTGTGTGTGTGTGCGTGCATGTGCGTGTATGTGTTGAAGATGTTTGACAACCATCTTCACTTGTAATCAACAGTTTATGAACACTTGACCATTTGAATGTAAATGCTCTAACTGTATTTATCAGCCAGAGCCTCTGCTTATCCATTCATTCTCTCTGTCACTGATCCAGCTGACTGACATTCACGAATCATTCACATCAGGTGTTCTGCTGAACATCAGGTACAGCCTACTTGAGAATATGGTCCCTAGAGTAGGGTAATAGGCCCAGTCATGAGAACTAATCTGGGAGGACCTTAGCATTAAGGCAGACTGACACACACACACACACACACACACACACACACACCCCACCCTACACCACTTGATTAGGAAGTAAATGTAGACCAAAAGGAACAAATACTTGGGTGGGTGTCTACTGGTGGGGATGTCCTTCTCCAGAGACCCCAGAGAATAGTCTAGGAGTGATTATTGCGGGACTTCCAGAGTAACATTACTGTTGTTCTCACGAGGACAAGCAGTTAGCTATGGGCTCCAAGGAGAGCATCGAGAACTACTAGATGACCTGGGCATGGTGGTACACACACACTGTAATCTCAGCATTAAAGGGGCTGAGACAGGAAAATCAAAAATTCAAGATCATCTTTGTCTATATAGTAAGTTGGAGGGCAGCCTGGGCTACATGAGAAAACCTGTTTCAAATAAGAAAAATAGAGACCACTCTCACTACCCTGAGGGACCTGCATATGGTATCAGGAGGCCCTGGGAAGCCACTTGAAAGACAGTTCTGACCTTGACATATGCCCTGTGCTTAGACCCAAGAGGCAGATCATGCTAGACAATGGTCTATCTCTTGTGTCCTTAGGGAATATCCCCTGCCTGAGGCAGTCTGCAGAAGCTGATGGAGTGCCTTCTGTGGTGGCCCACGGGTGGCCACCATGGGTAATAGACATTGGAAGCTGTCCAAGTGCTCTGGCATCTCCCTATCTGCCTGCCTTTGTCAAAGCCATGTGACATGAGTGCTGAGCTGAGCTATTGGGATTGTTACACATCATAAAGCCATAAAGCGTGGCCTCTGAGACTGCCATTTATTTATTAGTTCCTCTTCCACAGCCAGCTCGTGCCTGGGTGCCTCCGCAGCACAGTCCTGGATTCATATGCTCCCATATCATCCCAACACCCTTTCTCTTTTGATCATACCATCAGCTCTCACTCTCCTCCTATGGCCCCACCCCCAGCATCCAGAATCCCATCTTTAACTACAAGGAACTCCCCTGTCTCAGCCCTTTCTGTCCCAGTCACTGCTCCTGGAAGGCACCAAGGGCTGTTCTGCTGAGTCATGCAGCGGGGAGGGGAGTCTCATCCTTCAGAGAACTTGAAGGTCAGGTGTTCTTTGTCCAGCCGCTCTCGATGAGGTGTGCATAGGTTTCCCCGAGTGGTCCACATGCAGTACGACCCTGCAAGGGAGGAAGGAGAAGAAGGGAAGTTCAGGGAAGGACATGAGGACATAAACACGGGAGATGTCATCACGCGAATTATAATCGGGTTTCTTCCTTCATCTCCTCCAGTACTCATAGGGACCCACGATCCGATCTCTACTCTCCAGTTTGCACCATCATGCCCTTCCACTACAGAACTGCCCCATTATAGGTGAGGGTAGGCAGCTGAAGCCATTTCCTCATACCTTAGGCAAGCCTGTGAGGTAGCTAAGCACTCCCTAGCCAGGTGTCTCCTCAAGTGCCTGGATGGAAACTAAGTCCCACATCACAAACTCAGGCCAATGCTTCCCTCACACCCCTCACATGTCAGCAGATTCAGTATAATTTCTATATCAAGCCCTGACCAAGATTTAAAACCATTTGGCTTAGCCGGGCGGTGGTGGCGCACGCCTTTAATCCCAGCACTCGGGAGGCAGAGGCAGGCGGATCTTTGTGAGTTTGAGGCCAGCCTGGTCTACAGAGTGAGATCCAGGAAAGGCACAAAGCTACACAGAGAAACCCTGTCTTGAAAGACAAAAACAAAAACAAAAACAACAATAATAATAATAATGACAATAATAATAAATTAAAAATAATAATAAATAATAAAATCATTTGACCTTGAACTAAAACAAAAAATGACGACAGATTAAGAAGCACACACTATACAAGACTGAAAACCTGAGTCTGATCCCTGATTCCGTGGTGGAAGCAAGGAAAGAACTGACATATTTAAGTTATCCTCTGACCTTACAGCACACATCTGTGTGTTCTCTCTCTCTCTCTCTCTCTCTCTCTCTCTCTCTCTCACACACACACACACACACACACACACACACACACACACACACACACTTATACACATATTTTTTACTTTAAAAAAAATCCTCCAATAAATAACAGAAGATATTTTGCCTGTGAGAAAAGAAAAGGTTGCTTTGAAACAAGAACCATTCAAAAACAAACTAGAAAATAAAGGAGGTGATTTCCCACTTTTAACACTACTCATCCAAGCAGAGATTACCCTAGCCTCAGAGAGGTGAGGGAAAGCTTTGAAAGGGCCTCGGAGCAGGAGTCTTTCCAGAGGCAGAGACCACCTTCAACAGGAGGGTATGACCCAGGGAAGTCAAGACAAAGGTGAAGTTCAGCTAGTATGTCTGCACACCCTGCTGGCATGAAGTTACTGAACCCCACTCTCCTCTTGAAAGCCAACTAGTGACAAGTATATAGAAATATGAAGAACATGGGGAAGGAATTGCTTAGTAGTTCCGGAGAAACGAAATATAATTATACCCCAGCCCTCTAGAGGTGCCTCCACAGGGAACAGTATTTACACGTCACAATAAAGAACTGAGTGCAGAGAGAATACAAAGTGTGACATTTATTCTACAGTGGGTGGAGAAGGTATACACGGGGGTGCTTGTGTGTATTGTGGAGAGCAATGGTGGGTGGTGTCTTCATAGTAGGAAGTGAATTTTTCTAAGACTTAGGAGACAAAAAAATTCGAAAGCAATACAAGTGTATTCCAGAGAGTACAGCAGCAGGTCTAGACAAAACAGCTAAAGTAAAGGAGGGGTGTGTTTCTAAGAGTGTAATTGGCGGGGAAGATGAGAGCTGGGGGTGGTTAGTGATGGTTATGAAGCTTGGCGTTAGTTGGTCTTTTAAAACTTCAACTAATATTTTCATTACCCTTTTAGAGTAGCGGTTCTCAACCTGTGGGTCACCATCCCATTGGGAAAGTCAAATGGCCCTTTCATAGGGGTCGCCTAAGACCATCTGCATATCAGATATTTACATTCTGATTCATAACAGTAGCAAAATTACAGTTATGAAGAGTAGCAAAGAAAATAATTTTATGGTTGGGGGTCACCACAACACGAGGAACTGTATTAAAGGGCCGTGGCATTGGGAAAGTTGAGCACCATGGTTTTAGAGAGAAAAGACAAATATATAAAAATTTTACCAACCCAAAAGGCACAGTCTCAAGTTTGAAAAAAAAAATTACAGGATTGCCAGATTTAGCAAAACAAACAAAAACCAAAAGAACATTCAGCAAAACGTGAGTTTCCAGAGAACAGATCGATGTCTTTTAGGATAATCGTGTCCTAAATGCTGCAGATGTTACTCACAGTTTCAGATTTAATGAGCATCCTCCACTTTATCCAGCAACTCCATGTCCATTACATCCACACCAAGGCCCAGAGCCAGGACAGGGAGATCCTAACACTTATGTAAAGCAGCAAGGTCTCATGGAAGGAAATCAGAAGAAGCATCAACTTTTCTCATGGCAAGATTAGGAGTTAGGAAACATCAGTACGGTGTCTTCAAAATTCTAAGGAAAAGTGACATCTGTCCTGGAATTTCAGATCCATTAAGTCACAAACAAAGTTTGGGAATGGAATAAAGGCATTCGGCAGGCCAAGTGTCCAACTGGGCATTCACTCATCATTTCTTAGAAGATGGGAACAGGAGCTGCCCCACCCAAACAAAGGTAAAGCGAGACCGAAGCACAGAATCCAGGAAAACAGAAGCGAATTCTCAGGATGACAGCTCTGCGGAGGCAGAGTGAAAGCAGGAGAGTTAGAGCGGGAGCGTGGAAGGTTCCAGAATGGAAGACCCTGGTGGTGGGGGACCAATAGAGAGCCTGCATGGAAAATGATAAAGAGGGGTTTTCCAACTGTGTCAGAGAGCTCAGAAAGAACTATAAATACGAACACAGAAAATTAATCAGGTGAAGAAAATGAGGCAATTATTAACAAAGTGTTTACAAGAGATTAAACAAACATTATCATAATGCACTGCTCAGCAATGTGGAAAATAATACTTGATAGTGATAATGACATAAACACCAATTTAAACAAAACATTAAGGGCAGAAAACATTCGCCAGGCACACGGCTGCATCCACAAAGACAAGAGCTGACGCCCTGTGGCTCACAAAGACCCTAGGCTAGCCCACAAGGCCCTCCGTGTTCTCATCCCCTTTTATGACCCCGACTTTATCCCTTTAGGTCCCCCCACCTCATTCAGTTCGCTCTGCCGAGAAGTCTCCTGGTGGCTCTTCTCCTCAATTACACCATGTCCTCCTGCCTAAGGGCTTTTGCACTGCTCTGTGTGCCCTTTGCATGGAGCACCCTCCCCCATGGATCCATAGGGCTCATGAACCCACCAGGTCTTTGCTGAGACATCGTCTTCTAGATAAGCTCTCCAATTCCTTATGTAACACTGCTTCTTCTCTGACGCTCCCTATAGCGCTCTGATTGGCATGTACTTATTCACAGACATTTGCACTTAGTGTAACGCCACTATGTAATGAGATGTCATAGTAACATGCATCAGCTACTTTTCCTGCTACTGGAACCAAATACCTAGAAGAAGCAATTTCAGGGAGCCACAGTTTCTTTTGGTTTACAGTTCAGCAGGTTGCAGACTGATGTAACCTGGGAGGTCTGAAGGCAGGAGCTGGGTACATTTCATCCACAGCCAGGAAGCAGAGAACAGACAGGAAGTGGAGCGGGACCAGTTTGATGATTTTAGTCATGGACTTCGTTATAGCTGAATGTCCATAAGGTCCATGTCCTAAAGGATTAGATGACAAAGTGGCTCTGGGGGGAGGCTGTAGGATCTTGGGAAGGGTCTAGCAAGAGGCCCTTAGGTCTTTGGGGGCTTGTTCTTGAAGGGAACACTGTGACCATCCTTCCTCTTTGTTGTTTCCTGGCAATGAGGTGAGCAGTTTTGCTCCACCATACACTGCCCCCATGAGGTGCTGCTCACCCCAGGCACTAAGCTGCCTCGTCAAGGAATCAGGGCAGAACTTCTGAAACTGAACCAAGAGGAACCTTTTTACCTGATGACTGTGTCGTCTCAGGTATTAGTTAAGGTGACAGAGCTAACCCAGACTTCCAGACTCTAGAAGTGTTAGAACATAAAACTCTGTTGGTGAAGCTACTGATCTGTGGGAGTAGGCAATATAGCCTGGCAACACATGATTTGAGAAAAAGTGAGGCCTTTCCTGCATCTGAGAAAAAGGTGAGGCCTTTCCTGCATCTGAGAAAAAGATACCAAGGTCACAGGTCACTGGAAGGAAAAGAGAAAAGACCCAACTGGCCAGACATGGACATGCTGATGAATGCAATGTTGCCAGCCAGGAGGCCTGGAGATCGCAGCCCAGAACATGAAGAAATACTGGGAATGGCAAATCAAGACTGATATTCAGCCTCAGAGTCACCAGGTACATCAAATAAAACACAGGATTGCCAGTTTCACTTCATCTCCAGGTAGTTTTGCAAAATTTGGGAACTTAAAAAGATGTTTTGTGTAGTGGGTAGCCATTCCAGCTTTGACCTGGAAGTTCCAACCCCCATTGAGGCTTTGGTAACGGTCATGCCAACAAGGCGGGGCCGAGAGAGGACTCTGAAGACCCGAGATCTGGATGCGCTGTCTCTATTGGTTCCTGGACCCTGGAAGCTGGAGGTAGACTGAACAGTGTTCTCCAGAAAACACCACCGGACTGCACTACACCTTTCCCAGACCCTGTAAACTATCCCTTCACTTGTAAGTTACCCCACAAAATAAACCTCCCTTTTAACTACGTGGAGTTGCCTTAATAATCTCACCAATAGTTTTGTGTGTGTGTGTGTGTGTGTGTGTATGTGTGTGTGTGTGTGTGTGTATTGCAGGTATGCATGTGCCACGGTGTGTATGGACAACCTCATGTATCAGTTCTCACCTTCCATATTGCTTGACACTGCATGTACCAAGAGCCCTGGTCCATGAGCTTCCAGGGATTCTCCAGACTACATCTTGCATCTCACCATAAGAGAGCTGGGATTCCAAGCACATGATACAGTGTCCATCTTTATGTGGATGTGGGGAATTGGAAACCTAAGGCATCTCTCAAGCTTGAGGCATTCTTTCATCAGTGTATTTTATGTATATGAGTGCTCTGTTTTCATGTACACCAGAAAAAGGAATCTGATCCCATTACAGATGGTTGGGAGCCACCATGTGGTTGCTGGGAATTGAATACAGGACCTGTGGAAGAGCAGCCAGTGCTCTTCACCACTAAGTCACCTCTCCAGCCTCCCCTTTGAAGCATTCTTATGCTGAGGATATAGTCATCATTCGTGTGAGATTGAAAAGAAGCTGTGAATCTTTTATTTTATCTGTCTTCTACTCAATATAAATGCAATCTTCTAGGGACAATTTAGTAAACACACCAAAGTTTTTAAGGCATAAGAGATCTTTAGTATAGCAATTCTACCCTCAGACATTAATTAACAAGAAATCATAGAGATAAATATGTAAAAATTGTGATATTTATCAATATATTGATTCTAATTATAAAACATATTTTGAGAAGAATGGTTGAATAATATAGTATTTCTGCCCAAATATTTGCAGCCTTAAACTGTCATCTTACAATCTGTATTTATTTTAATTTTCTATAAACTGTATCATAAAAATGAGAAATAAAAATCATCTGTATTTATTAACATGAAAATATGTCTAGACTATAGCAAGCTTAAAATGATAATAATTTCAAGTTTTCTTTACTAAGTGTGCCTAACACACACACATGCGAAAACATTCTTTGATGATTTTTTTTTAAGTTCTTTTTTTGTTTTTACATCTTTCTTGTTATCTATGCAGGGCACCACGTATGTGGCATTCAGAGGACAACTTTCAGGAGTCAGCTCTTTTCTCCCACCACATGGGTTGAGAGGACTGAACTCAGGTCCTTAGGCTTGGCAGGAAGTGCCTTTACCTATTGCAACCCACCAGTGACCACTGTGAAGGAACTGAAGTAGGCTTTGAGGTGTGACAGACCAGGGGACTCCAGGCTATGCTGTTCCAGGGTGTCCTTACTGGCCCTTTTGTGCAGTTTTTGTTTTAGATAGCTCCGAGCTTAAAGCAGGAACAGAGAAACAATGAAAAGTACATAGAGGATTTCTCATCACTATCACCAAATGTGCTCCGGATTCAGAAGGTCTCCTGGCCGAATGGGAACTGTTTGTAAAATGTCCTTGAATGCTAAGCTTGGTTGTTGAGGGTTACAATTACCCACTGAGCCATCTTAATCTTCTCACCTAAATCAGGGTGGAGTGTCCACAGAAGGATCCAGCAGTGAGTTACCTACAACCGTGGATGTGCTCCTCGTCTTATTTCGGTATTGCTGTATCTGGGCTATGACCTTTCTCATACTAGAAGAGCCGATGAGGAAGCTGGTCTGCAGAAGATACTGATTGGCTTATTTGTCTGTTTGAGGAAAGGGCATCACTACTATAGTTAACCAATGCCCCTTTGTCCTTTCCTTCCATAAGTGAGCAGGAATTTCCTCTAAAGAAGTCACCTCCATGTTCTGTCTCAGCCTGAGTTCTTCGGCCACATGAGCTGTAACCTTCCCTCTGAGGTGTGTGTATAAACTAGATACAGCTGGCTGAGCATGCCATTCCCTCGGTCTAATCCTTTGTACAGGTGGAACGCAGACTATTGGGGATCATATTATGTATATATAGGCTTTGTCATACTGGGTAAGCCCATAGGTGAACAGGACCGAACAGCGTCCATAGAGACAGCCCCATAAAGCTGGATGTGGTGGCCCACATCTATCATCTCAGGTCTCAAGAGGCTAAGACAGGAGGATTACTATGAGTTGACGATCAGTTTGGGCTACATAGTGAATTCTAAGCCAGACAGGGCTACACAGTAAGGATTGAGGGGAGGAAGGACACAGAGAAAAATAACTCCATATAAGTATGGACACTGATATTCAAGAGTTTCAAAGAAATGAATGGGGAAGGACATGTCAGGTGGGGGAAACAGAGTGGGTCAACTGAGTAACCACCACATTAAAAATGAATTTCTATTTCAACTTCTCATCTTACATAAAGACGAGTTCAAGTAGAGTATAGATTTCAATCACCACATTTAAAACCACCGAATTCTACAAGAGAACGGCTTGAGAAGCCATAGGTGCATGAAGAGTTCCTGAACATCACATCAAGTAAAGTCTGAGCATGGTGGCACACGCCTTTAGTCCTGGTGCTCTGGAGACAGAAGCAGACAGATCTCTGTATGTTAGAGGCCAGCCTGCTCTACACAATGAGTTCCAGTCTAATCAGGGCTATGTAGTGAGACCCTGCCTCAAAATAAATAAATAGATAAAATATATGCACGAATCCTTTTTGAAATATTTTTAAAAGAAGCACAATCCTTAAAATGTGTTGATAAATTTGACTTCATCAAAATTTAAAATTATTCAACTAATCCTCTCAAGGAGTTGAAAACAAAAGCCACTGACTCTAAGAAAATATTTGCAAACCACATAGTTGATAAAATATTCATTTCTAGAATATCTGAAGGACTATAAAAGCTCAGGGGTTTAAACAAAAATATTTAACTAAGAATTGAGAGAGATTACACAGATAGCCAGTCAACACAAGAGAGTGTTCACTCTGTCAAAGAAATGCAAATGAAAGACCAGAATAGCTACAATTACTTACATATATTAATTGTATGTGTTGTTTATATGCGTAATTTATAGTACACATGTGTGTATACATTTTACATACTGACACATGACAGTGTGTTTCATGTAGGTTGCCCCTGAAGAGCAGTTCAGGGAAGATTCTCTGTTGTGCTCTATCTGTCAACGTTGCTCCCCTCAGGAGCAGTCTCTGGTGACCTCCAATGTAGGCTACTATTTCCCAGGTGTCCAGGGCATGAGGCAAGCCAAGATGGTTACAGATGGGCAGGCCAACCTTTCCCTTTGTTTCTGAATAAACCTATTTGCCAAGCTTCTCCCCTTGAGGACTTCCTGGCCACCATGAATATTTTATGAAGGATGTTCCAGGAAAGAGATATTGCTTCACACACACACACACACACACACACACACACACACACACACACAGGTATGCACTGCTCCAAGCCACCTGAGGGAGGGCATCTTGGACTAGCAAAAAGAATTAGCTTGACCAAAGGAAATGAAATGAAGACTCTATGTAGCCATGGAATCTGTCAGATGATGAGCAGATCTCATTCCCGGAATCTCCTGTACCTATTTTCTAGGGCATCATGGATGCTGTCCACTCTACAGAGCTTTTGGAGAAAGTCTCTCCAACTCAGGACATCAGAACCCTAAATACAAAGGTTCTTTTCCATTCCAGGTTGCAGAGCCCATACTAGGCATATCCATCCATGAGGTCCTAGCAAGTGCTCAGCATGGAGCGATAGCCCCTGAATTTCTGCAACAGTCCCAATCTGCTTGGTGCTTAGGGGAGTGTGCTGAGGAAGGGGGCTCCAGCTCAGCCAACTCAGGAGTGCATCACCCAAAGCGGATTCATGAACAATTATAAAACCAACCCAAAGTCAGATTTTTATTTATTTTCACCAGCATTGGTGGTAAAATGCATCTCTGCCCTATGGACCACCCCACCACCTCTCTGCAATGCTGGCTACATACAGCCACCACCTCCTCAGGCAGTGAGCCTTTCTCATTCCTGTTTTCACTCCAGCTGGAGACTTCACTCCCAAAGGGAAGCCCTGCTGAACCAAAGCTAAAAGTCAACAGTTGCTTAGAAGTGTGAGTTACACAGCATAAGCTAACAGACACATTATCGGTCTGGGAGCTGCTTTTCCTCAGGGATTATCATTATATATGAGGGGTTTTTTTTCTTCATTTGTTTGTTTGTTTTTAAAAGCCATTGTCAAGGCTGAGGAGAGAGCTCTGTCAGTAAAGTGATTGCCTTGCAAACATAAAGACCTGAATTCAATCCTCAGAATTCTTATTTTTTTTAAAGGCCAAGCATAGTGGTGTGTGCTTATAATCCCAGCACTGAGGAGACAGATGGGAGATCCCTGGACTCACCGGCCTGGCTGTCTAGCCTATGGGGCAAGTTCCAGACCAGTGAGGGACCCTATCTCAAACACCAACATCAACAGCTTTCCCAAGGAATGGCACAGGATTGTCTTTTGGCCTCCACACACACATGCACTCATACACACACACACACACACAGAGAGAGAGAGAGAGAGAGAGAGAGAGAGAGAGAGAGAGAGAGATACACAAACACACAGATATGCAAACACACACAAATACACACACAAAGATGCTGTGGGATGTCGTTCTGTATGCTGTGAATGTGTTGCTCTGATTGGTTGATAAATAAAGCACTGATCGGCCAGTAGCCAGGCAGAAAGTTTAGGCGGGGTAAACAGATGAGGAGAATTCTGGAAAGAGGAAGGACTGAGTCAGGAGTTGCCAGCCAGACACAGAGGAAGCAAGATGACAAGGCAGAACTGAGAAAAGGTACCAAGCCATGTGGGCTAAACATAGATAAGAATTATAAGTTAATTTAAGTATAAGAGCTAGTCAGAAATAAGCCTGAGCTAATGGCCAAGCAGTTATAATTAATATAAGCTTCTGAGTGATTATTTTATAAGCGGGTCACAGGACTGTGGGGGCTTGGCAGGACTGGAGAAACTTTCTGACTACACAAAGACATTGTCATAAGCGGCCAACAGCTCCCTGACATATCAGTCCTGAGGGTGAAGGAGAGGACAGAGTGATCACAGGTAATTCCAAACATGCCACATTAAATGATTTCAAAACCACACCAGCTTCCAAACAGAGCCATGGGGAGGAGAGGACTACTGTTGGCTTGAGTGGGAAGCCTTTCAACTGCTGAGCCCAGATTATATGCTAAGCCCCCCCCCTAGTTAGGGCACCCCAGGAATGCCTATGATATAAGGCAAGATAAGGTCTCTCTTTTTATTCATTTTTCTGGATGTGGTGGGGCTGGGAATGGAGCACAGAGCCTCACTCTACCACAGAGCCATTTCCCAGCCCTATAATCCCCCGTTTTCTAGTTCAAAACAGACTGAAGATGTAGGAACTGACCCACAGTCCCAGTGTCACCAAGGGGAAGCCAGAGACAGATCAAGGTCAGCAGATGCTGGGACTCATGCAGTCTCTACTGTGTCTCATGCGGCACCTGGCTAGGGTCATCTCCTCAAAGTCCAAGCTGGTACATGACCTCTTGGTCAAGAGAATGTGTGAATTAACCCTTTGTACTCCAAGACCATCTCTGTTACATTCCAGCTATCACCACCATGAGGCCTTGGGCCAGTCACACCATCCTCCCGCTCCTCAGTCCTCTTTCTCACTTACACACTAAAGTTCAGCCAGGGAATGGATCAGATCCTTTCCAGCACCTATGGCTTGGAAGATTTCTCTCTCTCTCCCACAGACAGACCTTCCATACCCACTAATGTTTTTAGAAAGAGGCACAGATTGACTCAAGTTCAGTGACAACCTAATCCACTGTGGGGACGGGTCAGACAGTACCAGCCTGGCTGCCAGAGGCTCAGCATTATGGGTGAAGGGCAGGGAGGGGCTCACTGTGAGGGCCTCCAGGCCACTCAGGCAGGTAAAGACTTACCAAGCCAGCTTTTCTGGCCCTCACTCAGCTACAGGAGCCAAGCTCTGCCTGTCTGTCTACCCCTTTCTTCCTTTGCTCAAGGAAGGAGAGTTGGCCTTTTCCCTCCTCCTCTTCCATCCTTCCAAATCTTCCTACCCAGCAGAAGTCACAGCTACACAAGGGACTGTTGTGTAAGAGGAGAGGGACAGAGTCAGGGCAGCTTTGCTAGCTGAGAGTGAGCCTTTCCTGAAAGCTGGAACTGGGGATCAGAAGTCACTGAGGACAAAACCATACTCTGTGCCAACCCACAGTGCGCAAGCCCGGGTGCAGGAATCTGCTGACAGTGGCTTCTGCCTGGGGACAAAGCTGCACTATCACAGGTACAGGGGACGGGGAGATGTAGTCTTGGTCCTCTGCCCTGCCCAGCAGAGGTACTGCAAGGCCCACCTGCATTGCCAGGGCAGCGAAGCTCCACCTCCTGCCTCCTCCAGAACATCCCAGGTTAGAGGCTGCAGGAGCCCCATGCAGAAGCCTGCAGCATCTGGGAGCTTCTCCAGGACACAGCCTAGTCTGGGCAAGGGAAAAAGGTTTGGAGGAGAAGAGGGAAAGGAAGATGGTCCTTGGCTGGAGTCAAGGAGAGAGGCTGAACCCATAGTTGATGGCCAGCTGGGGGTGGAGGTGTAGGGGGAAATCATGGTTTCTGGGTATGCTTTCCTCTCTCTGATGGAATTCCCATCAACCAGGAGACTCCTGGTTACTGTGTCTCCAACCCGATGCAGTAGCTTCACAGGAAGGACTCAGGTGAACTGTGGGGCTTTTGAGGAGGTGGGTAGTGGACACAGGGATGAGGAACACTCTTGCAGTGGATATGAGTTGGTGACGGGTGGCTGTGGAGGAGAGAGGAGGACACAGTGGTGAGGCTGCTGCAGCTTAGACAGGACTCCCCGGACTGTTGAGGTACCAGGATTTCTACAGAATACCAGGAGGGAAGGGGCTTAACCTGAGTCAAAGATCTGTCGCCAGACCACTGCGGGTGGCATGCCATGGGCTGCCCGGGCTGCCCCTCGGTGCAGATCCTTAACTGTGATGTGGGATAGGGTATGAGAGCAGCACGGCTGCTGGCCCCTGGGGGCTTTCTGAGGACCAGGGGTGGCGGCCGGGCAGGAGAGGCAGTGGATGGAAGCTATGGTTGCTTCACCCTGGACTACTCTTAGGGGAAGGAGACTCCCCCTCTCCATAAGGGCTGGGGTTGTAGCTCAATGATAGAGTGCTTGCCCAGCATGCTATGGGGCTCTGGGTTTAATCTTCATCACTACAAATAAATATATCCACAGACAAATGGATGAATGAATATTGCCTGGCATGGTTGACTGTGGCATGGGTGAAGAGCACGTGTTGTGTCATTTTGGGCAATTTGGTCTTCCTCTCCTAGCCCAGGGCAATCGTCATATTGCCTGCTCTGCTGATCCTCATAGATTGTTATGGTAGCTAATGGTTAAAATATATATATATATAATAAAATATATATATACAAGAAGTGTCATTCAGTGTAAAGGAGTGACGCTGTTACCATCAAAATTTGTCAGGCTGCCGGTCCTGGATTCTAGATTCTCATCCAAGTCTCTTGAGATGTTTTTTTTTTTTTTTAAATCCCGTACCCAGGCATCAGTCTGGGTCAGTTATGTAAACCC
The DNA here is from genome assembly GCA_902168405.1 of Peromyscus aztecus. Classification (NCBI taxonomy): domain Eukaryota; kingdom Metazoa; phylum Chordata; class Mammalia; order Rodentia; family Cricetidae; genus Peromyscus; species Peromyscus aztecus. The sequence continues at coordinate 20,720 of CABHPQ010170055.1, forward strand.
AGGTTGGTAGACAGCCAAAGGGCAGGATGGGAGCCTGATGCTCGGCGAGGGTGGAGACCTACTTTCTGGGGCCTTCCCACTCCCCTGATGTCTTGGTGCGGCTGCTGGCATCGCCTATGAGCCAGCAGCATCTCAGATCTCTCCAGAGCTGCTGTGTCCTCACGGTTTCCATCTGCAGAGTCACCCAAGTCCCCATCACAAATACCTGGGGGTAAAATACTGCTCTACAGACTTTTTCTTATCATCATTCTCTAAACAAAACTGTACGTTGACACGGTGCCATACTGTAAATTACCTAGGGATGATTTACAAAAAACAGTGCCAGAGTATCCATGGATGTTGTTGATATCTGTAAAAGTCTAAAAACAAATCCCCCTCAGATTCCAAGAGCGGACCGTATTCAGCAAGTAAAAGAAGCGGTAGGGAGTGTCATCTCAGGGAAGGTCCGCAGAACCTCCTGCTGCGGGGAGGACTCACACCTTCAATGGCACCTACAGTTTTGTGCTCTGGGGGTGGGATTACTCTGGTCAGCCAATCCTGTTCTTCCTGCTCCACCCAAGTGACAACTGCCCAGGCAAAGAATGAGGGCAGTTTAAGACAGGGAATGCAAATGAATTTTGGTAGCTAACAGCACCCATGAGCCTTCACTCAGGGTCTGTCTGCCTCCATTTCCCCAGTAGTCCCAGCATTCCATCAACAGCTTGTTTGGGGGTGCTCATATCACACTCTCTCTGAGGGCTCTGCTTCGCTCATGGGAGTACACACACACACACACACACACACACACACACACACACATACACGCACGCACCTCATCAAACACAGCAATGAGAAAATGGAGAACACAAAAGCCTATGAGCTCCTATTGGCAATTGTGTCCCAGAGGTTATTCAGTTCAATTCTTCAGTCTCACAGGGTGATAGGAGCTTAGCAACTAAAAGGGACTCCAGTGGCTGACTATCTAAGTCAAAATGCCACCCCCTTACTTCCCAACAGGAAATAGGTGGATGGTGGGCATCTGGGCAGACAAGGTGGGGTGTGCACAGCATACAGCATTTGCTCATTATTCCAGATGGGAAAAGCTGGGGCCTAGAAAATGACTATGTCTACTCTAACTACTTGACCCTGGGGAGCCTATGGGAAGAGTTTTATGTGGGAGCAAATGTCTGTACAAATGTCCAGGTCAGCATTTTTTTTTCCTACTGTCACTGAGAGCTTGGGTAGGATGAGTTATTTTTATTTTATTCGTACTGTATTTTTAAAGACTTTTTTAAACTATTTTTTAAATTATGGGCAGGTGTATAGGTTCTGCATGTGGGTATGTGCACATGAGCACAGGTGCCTGCAGAATTAAAGGTACTGGATTCCCTGGAGCTGGAGTTACAAATGCTTGTGAGCTGCCTAATGTGGTTCTAAAAACCAGATTTGAGTCCTCTGGAAGAGTAGCAAGTGCTTTTAACTGCTGAGCCAGGTCTCCAGACCCTCTATTGTATTTTTTTGTAAATTGATTAGTTTTCTTTTTTTTTTCCTTGCTTTTCTTTTTTGTTTGCCTATTAATGATATGTCTCAATTAGCCCAGGCTAGTCCTGAACTCGCTATGTAGTCAAGGATGATCTTGAACTCCTGATCTTCCTGCCTCTGCCTCCCAGGTGCTGTGATTACAGGTGTTGTGCCCACCATATCTGGATTAAGATGCCTTATAAATAATATGCTATATGACTTCTGCAGTAAAATAAATGCAGGGTCAGCAGGTCTAGAAGAAAAGCAAAAGGAAATTCCACCTCACTGTATTGGCTGTGGGACTCTGGAGCTATTTTTTTTTCTCCCTTATACTTTTTCCACAGGCTCCCAAGGTGCCCACCCCCAACCATGGCAAGCCTCAGGAGAGCCGTCCTCTGAATGGATAGGAGTCTGAGGGAGCCACTGGGCGAGGACCAGAGCCTTCCTGACGAAGTCCTTATGGGCCCACCCCCCAACCCCAGGGACAGAAGGGAGAACCCTGCTGAAATGTGATAGCTAGGTACCCAAAAAGGGGGAGGACACATTTTTGGGGGGTGTGAGCCTAGCCTTTAATGGATGAGACATTTCTCCAGCCCTCCCTTACACTTTCTGAATTTCATTGATTTACATGAGTAGAGATGCTACTTTTAGAGTCAAAACTCAAAACGTTTGTTTCTGGCAACATATTCCAGGTCAAACAGCAATTTAGAAGCCTACTGTGCTGGTTAGTCTTAACTGTCAACTTAACAAAATCTAAAATCACCTGGGAAGAGAGTCTTAATGAGGAATTTCCTGTATCAGCTTGGCCTGTAGGCATGTATGTGAAGAATGTCTTCATCTTAATGAGGAATTATTTGGATCAGGTTGGCCTGTAGGCATGTAAGTGGGAGAATGTCCTGATTGTTGATTGATGTATAAAGACTCAGTCCATTGTGGGCAGCACCATTCCCCAGGCAAGGGATCCTGAAGCATATGAGGGAGGAAAAGACTAGCTGAACAGTAGGCATGCATGCATTCCTTTATCTCTGCTCTTGACTGGGCATGTGATGTAACCAGCTGTCTTAAGCAACTGCTGCCTTGATTTCCCTCCAATAATGGACTATAACATGGAATCATGAGCTACAATAACCCTTTTCTCCCGTAGGTTGTTTTTGGTGGGGTATTTTATCATAGCAATAGAAATGAAATGAGGACAGCCACCCAAGCATTCTACACTATAGGGTCCTACCTCTGTAAGCCGAATGGGCAACAGAAACCAAGGATGATGAGTGAATACCAAAGAGTGGCAGGACCAAGTAGAACAGGGTCCAACCTGAAGCTTCCTGAGCAAAGTTGCTTTCTACCCTAGGGCCACCGCATGGCACACAACACAATGCCTGTCTCGCCTGAGGGGGTGCTCTTGTGGGAATAGAGAGCCAGCTCTGACTTTGTTTAAGGATACCAGAGTGCTGGACCACTCACACCCAACCCCTACACCACCACCACCACCCCGGCCGTGGGCTCCTTTCCAAAAGCCTGAGATGCTGCTTAGCATCTGGCTGGTTTGCATCCCCTGCTTCTCCTTAATATAGAAGAGCCTTTCCATGCCCAACATTTTTCCAATCACAATGCCAAGGTGTGCGACACAGCCAAAAAGCAATGAGTGTTTATTTTGCAATGTCAAAATAGAAAGAAGGATCTGGAAACACTTAATAACTAAGATAGACCTCATCTAAGAAAAAGAGAAAGGAAATAAAGAAGAGAGGAGAGAAGGGAGGAGGGGTGGAGGGGAGAGGAGAGGAAAGGAAGGAGAGGGGGAGGGAGAAAAGTAGAAAAGTGGGTTTTTCAAACCAGATACTAGGTAAAATTACTACAGTTCTCTTCAAACTGTTCTATATAACCTGCTCGGTATATTTTCCCATGGTGTGCTCTGCTCTCTGTGTATAAAATAGGAAGCTGAAATATGCATGTAAGCTCTGAAAGGCAATCATACTCTATGAAGTTGAAATTGCAGCAAGCTCATCTCTTTTCCTCAAAGAGCACTCCAGTGACAACTGCTTAGGAGCCATGCTTGCCGGGTGTACAAGGAAGCAGCTGGACCTTCAGTGAAGGTGCTTGAGCAGCCACAGAATTTTCAAGCAGAAATTCAATTGTCCAATCCAACTGCTTCACATCATGGGTTAAGACCTGGGCCAGAGGGTAAGGTTCATGGCTAGTACTTTCTAGATGAACAGCAAGGGACTTCCTGAAGGTCACACAAGAAAATCCAGGATGACGTTAGATTCCCATCTGCTCTGAATGTCTCTGGATTTAAGGATGAGAGTAAGTAAATATCAGAAACTTTCTTAAGGTTCAGGGAGTTCAGAAAAGGAGCAATTACCACAGCTCCAACAGGCAAGAGCAGCTACTTCCTCTCCCCCTTTGCTTCAATATGGAAGGAGAACTACACCAGATACCTTTAAGAGGGTTGATACACAACCACAAAATGGTCCATGTGAAAAACCAATGGCTAGTGTTCCCATGGACTCAAACACACTAGAAGGAGCTTCCAATCTCAGAAGTTTTTCAATAGATTGCTTGGATTATGCTTTTCTGTGAGTTGCAATTAAATTACCTTTAAAGACAATAAGAGGTTGGAGATGCTGCAGTACAAAGTAATTTGAAAAACACCAGATGAAAGAATTAAGATGGGTTTAATTGCTACAAAGCTTCTCAGAGCATTTCATCTGTGTTTATATGTATTGTGTACCTACAAGGTAATATTTCTGAAACCAGTGCCTGGAGGCGCTTTTCACGTGGAAT
>CABHPQ010170055.1:30000-31988 GCA_902168405.1 Peromyscus aztecus
CAGATGTTTCTCGTGAGCTCTTATTTTCCTCATTTCTAATCTCTGACCATTTCCCTACTCTAGTCACTTAATTTAGCAGAAAACCCCAACCTCAAAGGTTAAAGAAACTCTTAAGAGGTGACAGTGGAAGCCTGTGGCACCGGGTTGCTGAGACCAGCGCTCTCAAGGCTCTTTGCTGAGGGCTGAATACCACTGGTCCTCCCCAGGGCGATACAATTTAACCCTTTCTTAGCATAGAAGGTGACTGTCAGATTGGGGGCTCCCCAGTCAGGCCTGCTGGAAAGAGAAAAGGGAAAGACAAAATTCGAAGTCACTTCATTACATTCTTAGGGGCCACTTTGCCAAACAGTATGGCTGGATAGGAAACGACAAATGAATTAAACACTCCTGTTTAATTCATATACTCCTTTGGGTTCCATTTTCTGTAGGAAGATGGTGAGATCAGGTAACAAACAGGGGTCCCAGAACCAGCTCTACCCAAGGTCCTTGCGATCTTGAAATTTAATCATTTCGATTCTTTGCCTCAGTTTCCTTTCTCAGGGGAGACATTTATTGTGCGCCCCCCTGCAGCTTTCACACCCCATCCATCTGCAACCTTCAGAACTGTTCCTTGTGCAGCTCAGGAAGGGAAGGCGGGAGGGCTCAGTCTGGGTTTAGTTAGAAACAAACTGCGTTCTTAAAGACATTCCTGTTATATCCACCCCAGTCTTCCAAGATGCATCTGCACATTTCTGTACATGAGATCACATCCTAAGGGGAGTTATTTAAGGAAAGTCTGCTGTGACTCCTCTAGGCAAACAGCCTTCTGGTACAACCAAGAGCTACCCAGAATCTATTTTTTTATAATAGGCCATTGAAATGGTTGCAGTCAGCAGGGACACTGTCTTCCTTTGAGGATGCAGGTGGCCTGCCTACTGCCAAGCCGCCGCCTCTCACTCAGTGTCACCGAGGGCCCCTCTTTAACTGGCAGCTTCATCTAGGCCTCACCATCCTATCTTGAGAGGCGAGTGGTATGTGCTTCCTTGTTTTGCAGATGTCAAAACTAAAGCTTGGTGCAGTTAAATGAAGTACAGACTCAAACTCAACTTCAAAGGCAAATAAACAATGCAGCTCTTAATCCAAAAGCAGAAAGGCAGTTGTACTGCCTTGCTCTAGGCTGGATCCCTCATGAGAAGTCATAGGGATGGAAGTGAGTTGGGAGTGGGCAGACATTCTGGGCTGTGTATCAACACCCCTTCCCCAAGGAGATCTAAAGTTCTTAAATAGAGACAAGAAAAAGGAAGCCAGCTTATTCCAGCTGCAGAATTCCTTGTGTGCTCCATCTTAAAGGAGGGCAGAGACGCTGGAGCATGTCTTAGAGATGAATACTAAAGGCTGTCCATCAGCAAAGTTGAGTATGCACAGGGCAGCATGAGTAGTTGGGGAACAGATGACTGATGAGGATGAGATAATATTGATCATAGTAACAAAGGGCTCGCTGGGCGGTGGTGGCGCACGCCTTTAATCCCAGCACTCGGGAGGCAGAGGCAGGTGGATCTCTGTGAGTTCGAGGTCAGCCTGGGCTACAGAGTGAGTTCCAGGAAAAGCACCAAAGCTACACAGAGAAACCCTGTCTCGAAAAAACAAAAACAAAAACAAAAACAAAACAAAAAAAAACCCAAAAGGCTCAATAGGAAAAAAGTTCAATATGTGCAGATGGATGCACAGAGAGATGTAGGTATATTGAGAGATGCAGATGTGGATGAAGTAAATGCAGCTGCTGATACAGATGCAGGTGCAGCTGTGGGTGTAAATGCAGGCACAGATGTAGATGCATATACACACAATGCAGACACAGAAAAGGTGCAGACACAGATATAGATAAAGACACAGATTCAAATGCATGTTTGGATACAGAAGCAGATGTGGACATAGATTCAGATGCAGGTGCAGATACAGATACAGACAGATACAGATGGAGATGCAATAGCAGATGCAGACAGACACAG
>CABHPQ010170055.1:35799-75784 GCA_902168405.1 Peromyscus aztecus
CACACACACACACACACACACCACACTCACATACCACATTCATATGCCACACACAATTCACGTACCACACTTATATACAACACACACCACACACACAAACACACATACACACACACACAATATACACATGACACATACCACTCAAACACTATAAACACACACACAAATGCACCATGTACACACTCAAGGGAGATCTCTCTCTCCTCTCTCTCTCTCTCTCTCTCTCTCTCTCTCTCTCTCTCTCTCTCACACACACACACACACACACACACACACACACACGCACATGCACCACTTCTTTATATTTTGTGACAGCTACAAGGAAGAGCTACAGGAAGACTCTAAAGCTGCAGAGGAAAAAGAACCATTATGCTAAAACAGGTACTCTGCATGGTCCATCCTTTCGATTTATAAAACCAGAACTTGTACCAGCTCATGAGAAGACTTGGGCCATCAGACTCATGTCTCCCTCACCTAAGTCTTTTAACACACCTGTTTTAGGACAGCTCTGTCACCCACAAAAGTTCTCTGGTGCTAGTTTAACAGCCCGAGTGAGTCCTGTGTGTCCTGATGGCCACCAGGATGTCCTGATGTAATGTCCAGGGCAGGGACATTACACTCACCCTACCTATGGGTTGGCTAGTGAATCTTGGTCTTCCACATCAAGACGTGTGCCCTGTGCTTTACCCCACTGAGAATGGTGCCTTTCCCTCTTGCTCTGCCTTGAGGTAGCAAGGAGGCAGCCAGAGGCTGAGCAAGCCTTCCAAGTGCTGAGTAGTTATCAGATCTGCCTTTTGTTAAGGCTTCCTCCAGGCTAGTCCAATTTTTTCTGTTTCACCATTTTTACTGTTTCTTTAACTCCAACCTCTCTGCAAAGCTCCTGAGGTTGGAGGACGCTGAGATGGACATACTCCAGTGCTAAACGGCTGAATATCTGAAACTCAAATTCGTTATCTAGATATCATCTCTATTTCTGTCTCTCTCCCCACATTCCTTCCTCCCTGCCACCTTTCCTCTTTTATCCTATCATTTTAATGCTCAAGAATTTCTAGAAGACATGTTACTAACCCCATGGACTCTCATCTCATTGCGTAAGTGCAGCTCCTCCAAGAACAGAGAGTATGCAAGGGAAATACGGTACCCTGACATGCCAGGGAAATAGGGAATCTTCTTAGCAAAATCCAGGGTCACAACTCTCCTGTAGTCCAAAGTATGGCCCTCAGTAATGCCAAAGGGGCTCCCAAAAGTCAAAAGGGTGGAGGTGAGGGGAAAGAGAGATAGAAATATACATGGAAGGAAGACCTGTTTAAATGGGGCAGAAGGGGTAGAAAGAAGAGAACTGGGGAAGAAGAAGAAGAAATATATATATATATATATATATATATATATATATATATATATGGAAGGAGAGGAAGACTGCAGAGAAGAAGTAGGGAAAAGCAGGGGGAAGAAGGGAGGGGACAGAAACAAATAAAGACAGAACCATGCAGCAAGAAAGATAGACAGTGAAACCCTGCTCCACCAGATGCTGAGCCCACTTCCCCTCACCACTCTGTTAGGGCTGAAATACCTCTACTGGAGGACCTACCTCGGGTTCAAGGAAGGCCCGCTGTCCCTTGCTCCTCTGGGATGCTAGGCAGGAGGAGTGTCCTCATCCCAAGCAGAAATTGGCAGTCCCAAGAAGTCTTCTGGGAGCCCACACTGGCTTAAGTCTGTTCTTAGGATGGCTTGGACCCACCTTCTTGGGCAGCTGTGATCCTATTCCAGCTATTGAGGCAGCACACGGTGCATATAACTCCTGGTGCCAAGGTTACAATGTCCCCATGGAGGCTCAGAAACAGGGAGAGGTCACTGGACAAAATTCTCCACAAAAACTAGATTGGGTCACTGCCTCTCAGCTTCTGTATGACATCTTAAGAGCCACCTCTGAGCTTCTTGCCAGGAGAAACGTTGCTCCCTGGGAGGGAGAGATTTCACTCTTCTTGGTCTCTCTTAGATCTGGGAAAAGCCTGCATCTAAGACAAGAATGCCATGACACCTCAGACTGGTGTCATCCATGTCCTCAAGGCCCAGCCTGGCTGCTGTGGAAGGGACATTTTGTACCCTCTCTGAGGTTTCCTTTCGAAAACCTTAACGTTGCTGTTGGCTTCATTGGGCAGCTTTTAAGCATTCAAGTTTCTGAAGTCTCGGGAGTAAGATGTGGCAGCTTCAGGGACCAGATATGGAACCAGGAAAAAAAGATTCAGGCAGGAAGTGTTGAGAATCTCCTTCCTCCACATTTTCAAAGGTCCTGAGTCCTTGTCTTTAGTTCTGCCAATGCCTAAACCAATAGAAGGGAGGTACTCCCATTTAAGAAGCTGGGATGGGTAGTCTATTCTCCCTTGATACCCAGATCAGTAGGGAGAACAGTCTGGAAGGTTGCTACGGCAACCAGAGTCCCTGGAGAGCCTGGCTCTCCACAAACCTTTTACTTTCAGGCATGCTCTGACTTGAAAAGGCAATGTTTGCATAAGGACAAGGACAGTGATGAGGGTAACGATATATACACACACAGAGATCCATGCACACATGTCCCCACACTCACCCTCAGCTAGGGGCATCCCTTTGGCCACCGGGGTGGGCTCAGGAGTAACTAAAGTGGTTGGACACAAAAAGCATTTTCTTTCTGGTGTTGGAATAGGTCTCTGAGCCTTAAATATCCCTGTCTTCTACTATATTCCAGGCTTGAAGAAATTAGTCTCCTAGGTAAAGTGACCTCTGGCCACCAATTCTACTTCAAGAATACACTCCATTCTGAAGGATAAGGGAGAGGATGGAGGCCCAGCCCAAAAGGCCAATGAGAGACTGAGAGAGCTAATGGTCTACAATGGCCTAGTCTTAGGCTCTGGATGCAAGGTAGAAACTTCTGGGGAAAGGCCTTGCCTTTGGGAGGCAGGAAGGTAGGATAATGAACTAAAACTCAAATCCATTACTATAATTCACACACTTGCACAACATCTTCCCCACCTTCCGGGGTGAGTTTATTGATATTCCCCATGAGGTAGGGAGGGGAAGACATTAACGTTCTCATTTAATGGATGGGGAAACTGAGGCACAAAGAGGAACTGTGACACCAAAGCTACCCTGTAAAGCTGTGGCAAAACCGAGATCGTGATCTGTCACTCACTGGAGCCACAGTGTCTCTCAAGCCAACCCCCGAGGTCAGTCCCTTTGTAAGTTGCTCTTCGAGAAAAACCTTTTTAAAAAGCATTCCCTTCAAAGAGTCTTAAAGTGTCCATATAAAATTAAAAACACGGGAGCAGTCCTTTGGGGTTCAGAACTGCACCCGTGAGAACTGAGAACAGTACATCACAGTTTGTCAAAGGCAAAACCGAAGGGCAATGTTACTTGGGGAGGGGGGCAGTAGGTAGCTGGAAGGGGTGGTGGTGGTTTCGCAATGGGAGAAGATGGCTTGGTCCAAGTGGGAACCACCGAGTTACCTTTGCAGTTAGAGCAGGCCAGAGGAAGAGCAGAGCAGACAAACGTTTGCTTGACTCAGCAAAATCCCCTAAGAGTGAGGCTGTCAACAAAATGACCGTGTGCCTGTTTCTGGCTCCAAACCAAGTGCTGTTGCCCGTGGCAGGGGAGGAGAGCTATGCTGGCATTCAATGTGTGAACTCACCTGTCTGCAGGATAAAGCTGAGGTGGCTTTGTTTAAAAAAAAACAAAATCATCTGCAATCCTAGGTCCCAGGAAGAAGGGTGGAGGATACCCTAGAGAGGTCTGGGCTAACTAGGGAGAATCAGCTGCTGTCTGCAGCAGAGTCCCTCTGCCTGTCCAAGGTGACAGTCTCTGCTAAGTGGCACCTAGCGTCAGATATGTGGCCCAGCCAGGCACTTGGCTCTGGTCAGCCTTCTCTCCTGGCTCTGTAGTTCCATTTTCCAGTTCCTCGGCTCACAAAGACGCTCCCACAAAGAATATTTGGCTCTGAGAAGGATTCTTCCTGGAAGCTCAAGGGAGTCAGAGAATTAGAGTAGAGAGGATTTATGTGGCCCACAGCCAGGGTCTCCTATGCCAGATCACACCTAGAGGAATCGACCAGCCCCTTTGGTCTAGAACTGACCCTCAGGTCCTTCAAATAATCCAGTTGGGTAGTGTTTGCTCTAATTCCATCCAAATTTAGGCATGAATAACTGTGCAGCTGACAGCTCTACCAGCCAGAAGGTGGATAGGGCACCGAGCTAAAACGGCGAGTTGAATTCTTTTCCAGTCTCCAGATTCTGTCAGTGACCGAGTGGCCAGAAGCTAAGGAAGGTGCATGACCCAAAGCAAAGGACGCTAAAGAGGGGACCTGAGTAGAGCTGCTTCCTATTCTATTGATGTCACCATTCCTTGTGATATTACAAGACCCAGGCATGAAAAGTCAGTCTGGAGGGAAGGTCAGGCAGAAATGTGTATCTCATCCACTTGACAGATGGGTATGATTGGGCGGCACCGTTGAAATTTCCAAAAGGTCACTAAGATGGAGAAACCTCGAATGCTGCGAGGATTGAGCAACAGTCTACAGTCCAGGTATTTGGTCCAGGATGCCATGTACTGGGTACCGGGGAGGGGGTTCGAGGTCCTCTGGAGCTAGGGCGGGAGTAGTGAGCATGAGAAGGAAGCCTGAGAGATGGCTTGCTCAGAGCTCCCATTTTCCTGCAGGCCCTGCCTGCATCCATCAAACCTCAGTGAGCATCCTTTTCTCTGCATAAGCTCGATGTGGAGTTGGAAGGTAGCTAGGCCGCCGTTCTCGTGAAGCCTCGGAAAAGTCAGGTTTGCCAAGCCCATTGTCCGTTGCCTTCAGGTCTGGTGTAGGCTGCCCACAAGTGACGTGGGTATACTGGCCTTGCTCTTCCTGTTCTGTCTCTCGGTGGTAGAAGTAGTTGAAATTGGAGACAATGACCGGTACCGGTAGAGCAATTGTGAGAACCCCAGCAATGGCGCACAATGAACCCACAATCTTGCCCCCCACAGTCATGGGGTACATATCCCCATAACCTACCGTGGTCATTGTAACCACAGCCCACCAGAAGGCATCTGGGATGCTAGGGAAGAGCGAGTCATCATCATCCGCCTCTGCGAAGTAGACGGCGCTGGAGAAGAGGATGACTCCAATGAAGAGGAAGAAGATGAGTAGCCCCAGCTCCCGCATGGATGCCTGCAAAGTCTTACCCAGGATCTGCAGCCCCTTGGAATGGCGGGAAAGCTTGAAGATGCGGAACACCCGGACCAGGCGAATCACCCTGAGGATGGCTAAGGACATGGCCTGCTGCCCATTTTGGCCACTGCCACCACTCACGGACTGCTCATGACGTTGCACTAGCTCAGTGCCCAGGGTGATAAAGTAGGGGAAGATGGCCACCAAGTCAATGATGTTCATGATATTGCGAAAGAAGGCCGCCTTGCTGGGACAAGCAGAGAAGCGCACCAGGAGCTCAAAAGTGAACCAGACGATACACAAAGTTTCCACCAGAAAGAAAGGGTCCGTGAAGAAGGAACCCCCGAGAGTACTGAATGAGGACGCTCCCCCGGTCCCCACCCCCGCAGGGGGAATGCCACCGGGAAATGCATAGGAATCCTCGTCCTCCTCTTCTTCCTCGTGGCTCCCCCTGGAGGCCGGGGACATGCGGGTCCCACTACCCTCATTGCTTCCGCCACGCCCATCTGCACGGAACTGGGGCAAGGTCTCCAGGCAAAAGATGACGATGGAGATGAGAATGACCAGCACTGAGACGATGGCGATGCCTCGAGCGGGTCCAGAGCTCTCCGGGTACTCAAAGAGGAGCCAGACCTGGCGCTGGAAGGGCTGGGAGGGGAGTGGTTTCTCATCTTCGCCACCTTCGGGCAGACAACCCTCATCCTCCCGGAAGGCCGCCAGGGCTTCGTCCCCCAACTGATAGAAGCGGATCTCTTCCATAAAGATGTCCAGGGGCACGTTGACCGGCCTACGCAGGCGGCCCCCGGACTGATAGTAGTAGAGGATGGCATCGAAGCTGGGTCGGTTGCGGTCAAAGAAGTACTCGTTCCTCAGGGGGTCGAAGAAGCGGACTCTACGGCCAGGGTCTCCCAGAAGCGTGTCGGGGAACAGCGATAGGGTGCGCAACTGCGTCTCGAAGCGCAACCCGGAGATGTTGATCACCAGCCTCTCACTACTACAGCAGCCGCCGCCGCCCGCGGCCTCCTGGAACTCTCCGGCATCCTGTTGCTCCCCCTCCGGCCCACGGACCTCCCCCGGCGCCGCCAGCGTCAGGGATTTCTCCGATCTCATGTCCCCTTGGAGGTGCGCTCCCCGCCACTAGGACGGCGCCCACGACACGAACTCGGGAGCGCGGCACACGCTTACCAGCTCCGGCTGCGCCCTCTTTCAGGGTGGGGCCGGCGATCTGACCTGGCAGTTAGGTCGGTGAAACCTGCCGCTGGTTCCTCTGCCAGGCTAGGTCTGGGATGTGGCTCTGGCTCCCAGTAGCCACGCCTCAGTGCTCAAGATTACTGGGATGCCTGGAACCCGCAAACTGTCGCGCGCGTGAAACTGGCTGCCCGAAAAGACGCGTGGCTTAGCTCTCGGTGGTAACTAAAACTGGGCTCGGGGACCCACGAGTCCGCCCTCCAGACCTGCTGGCCCTCTCCGGGTCCTGCTGTTCTTCTCCAGCCTTACAAGACCCTGGATTGCCGCTGGTACCGAAGCGCCAGATGCGCCTCCCTCCGGCTCGCCAAAGACTCTTGCCGGGGCTCGGCCTCCGCCTCCGCCCTACGTCCACCACCGAACTAGGTCTGGCCAAGGTCGCGGTTCCAACCGCCACCTTCTTCCCAGGAGCTGTTCCACAGGCCTTGGGACCGCCCTGGGGCTGCCCAGGCGCCGGAGCGCAGGGACCCACCTCCCACAGCTTCAAGCCTTGGCTACACCCGCAGCAGCGACAGCAGCAGCAGCAGCAGCAGCAGCAACAGCAGCAACAGCAGCAGCAACAGCAGCAGCAGAAGCAGCAGCAGCAGGCTCAGCTCTCCGCTCTGCCCTTCCTCCCCAACACTCTCCAAGTGACGTGGCAGGCCCCGCCTGCTGCCCCCTCCCACCCCACTCTCCCATCACACCCCTTACCCAGCCAGGGGCTGCAGCAAGCCTAGATGCTGGGGAGAGATATGTACACTTGTCTCCCCAGTAATCTTTCCCGCGCTCGCCTGGCACGCCTCTTGCTTTCTCACATTCACACACACGCCCCCACCCCCACCCCAACCAAGCCGCCGCAGTATCCTAATAACGCACCCCCTCCATCCTTCACATCTCTTCTCATTTCTGTTCACCGGGCTGACCTGCGCAGTGTATTTCACCAAAAAGAAATCACACCCTGGCCCAACACACCCCTCCCCTGTACACAGCATCTGACTCCCCTCAACAGCTATTTAATGGGGGGGGGGGATTCCATGTTTTCTCTATCCATGAAGACACATTTGCCAATTTCAACCTCTACCGAGAGTGGGGGAAATGAAGTATTTTTAAATGTCTTGAGAGCTTTCTGTTTAGGCTGTATCCCAATGTTAATTCCCCCATAGACTCACAATTGCAACCTGTAAGGGTGGGGCTGCAGCTCTCTTCACGGCATAGTGATAGTAACAGGGGAGGGAAAGTCTACCCATGCCCAGTGAGTGGGAAACCCTCTCATGGAGTCCTGGGAACACCCGCCATTAGCTCCTATGAAAAGAACCGGAAGATCATAGTATTAGAGATACGCAATATACAGGGAATTGCAGCCCAGAATCTTTGCTCCAAGCCTCCCTGGAGGGAAAAAGAAAAAAGATTCTGTAATTTATATTTATTTGTGTCAAGAAAGGGGGGAGGATAACTGGAAAAGGGGTACATCAAAATGTCAATAAATTACAGATATGTTCAATGAGCATCGAATGGACACATTTTAGATGCTTCTCCAGAAAGATGGCTCTACCCCTAGGCCATGTTACGATGGAGTCTCATTTGGCAGGATTTGGATGGGGCAAAATGGGTTGTGAGGGAACCCATGCCTCTCACTCTGCCTCTCTTTGAATGCCAGCAAGGTTTCCCATCCATCCTGTTAAAGGCTTTAGCCTGTTTCCTCCCTAGCTCTCAGGGATGAATATGCTAAAGAGTGCATCTTTTTCTTTCAGACTGCCACATCCAGGCAGCTTGGCCTTGACTTTCCCGTGGCCAGAGTGGACTGGCACACAATGGCCAGCCTCTCTGTGTGGCTGCTTCTTCATAAGAAAGAGCTTCAAAAGGCTAAGGATGGGAATGGCACATAAAGATTGTCTCAAGCCCCGGGATGCAAGTGTGGGTTCTTAGCCATCCCTTATACACAGACTGTTTTAAAATCACAGCAGCTGCTCCCAGAGGGGTGAGGCAGAGGAGAAAACCAGAGCTCCTGGACCTGTAAGGAGGAAGTCAAGGGGAGAGAAAGTAAGAGAGAAGCTGGCTTCAACACCCACTGTGCTCTCCTGTGTCCCTCCGGGGTCTACCAGACCGCAGCCTCTCCTTCCCTTCTAAGCTCAGCTTGGTCTCCTCCTTCTCTCCCTTGTGCAGTTCAGGGAAGGGTGAGGGAGCAAGTGCAGTGCATTCACCCAGTCGATAGTTTTCCCATTTACAGGCTGTGTAATTAAGCAATTTAGACTTCACACAAAAGTTACTCCATTCAAAGAAAAAAATTAAATAAAGCAACAACAAATACAATGTAGGAGACACACTCTCTTGTCCTGCGTTCTGCAATTACTTTCTGTGGTGTGAATTCACTTGCCCGGGATTCTTTGGGTTTGTTTTCTAATTTCATCACGAATTATTCATTTGCATGCTTGTTATCCCCATGGCCACTTTCCGCCAAGCAGTTGTCCGTGAGATCAGTCACATCCAAACAGGGGTATGAGAAGAAGTTGACTCTTCTAGAAGCTGCATCAGATAGCCGTTTGAATGCTCCTGGTCAACTGGCTGGCACTGCCTCCCATCCTACAGGCAGAACTCAGGTTTGTGGTTACCTTCACATCAGACAGAAGGCTGAGCCCCTAGAAAGGCTTCATTGTACACTGGGAGGTTCCCTTGGGAGGCAGAAGCCATTAGCAAATTCATGAATCAGACTTCTGTTTTTAGTTCTTTTGTGAAACAGAATCATTCCCTGTGCCTAGATAGTTCCTCTTAAGTAGATATTAAGGATGAATTTTAAAAAATCACACCTTCAGAAGTGCCAGCTCCCTGAAGAAGGAGGATATGCCACTCACCTCTCTCTATAGACACTGTGTTACTACTTCCAATGACAGGTACTTGTGATCTGATCATTCCTCCGCCATTCACTGGCCTCTGATTCATTTCAGCACAGACTATTTGTTTACTGTATCTAAAAATCAAACATCTGCAGTGACCACAGAGGTTAGTCATTTTATTCAATTAGTCACTAATGAGCAGCTACTGGGTGGCCACCATAGTGTCAGACGCTAAACGGTGAATAGTGAATACATTCCTTTCTAGCCAGGAATCTATGCCACACAACGAAGAAGATATTTACACACTATACATAATAAAGAGAATAAAGGGATGCTATGTCAGGGATGGATGTAGAAGACAGAACTTTAAAGAGCATGGTTCTGTAATGGTTAATTTTAATTGTCAATTTAACTGAACTTAGACTCACCAATGAGACAGATTTCTAGCCATGTCTGTGAGAGGGTATTCCCAGAATTTAACTGAGGAGAGAAGATCTGTCTGGAATGTGGGCAGCACCATCCAACTGGTTGGAGTCCCAGCAAAATAAAAAAGACAAGACAAGCAGAGTGCTAGTGTTCATCTCCCTCTCTTTCTTTTCTCTATTGCAGACACATTGTAACTAGCCTCTGTTCCTTCTGCCTGGCCTTCCCAGCCGTCATGGGAGACATACCTGGGAGACAAAAATGCACCCTTCCTATCTTATGTTGCTTTTTTGGTCAGGTACTTTGTCCCAGTGATAACAAAGGTAATTAGTCCAGTCCCCCTGGCAGAAGGAATGTTTCTAGTAAGAATTCAAAGTAGAGAAGGGATCCGCCAAGTTAATCAGCCAGGAGAGAACGTTCTGAACAGACAAGTGCGTGCAAAAGACCAGACAGCTTGTGAGCATTGAAGGCTCACATAGACCATGCAAGGAGAAGAGTAAAGGAGACTGAAGAAGAAACATGGGGTCAGATCTTGCAAAGTGAGGTATTTAGGGTTTGTGAATCTAATAGTGGTTCCCATGTGGAGGAGATGTGATTTACACAAAGGATGAAATAAGAAAGAACTCAAGGGACTGCCTTAGTTACTGTTCTATTACATGGTGATGAAACACCATGACCAAGGCAACTTCTAAAAGAACACATTTAGCCGGGCGTTGGTGGCGCACGCCTTTAATCCCAGCACTCGGGAGGCAGAGCCAGGCGGATCTTTGTGAGTTCGAGGCCAGCCTGGGCTACCAAGTGAGCTCCAGGAGAGGCGCAAAGCTACACAGAGAAACCCTGTCTCAAAAAAAAAACAAAAAAAAAAAACAACAAAAAAAAAAAACAAAAAAAACCCAAAAGAACACATTTAATTAGGGGCTTGTTTACAGTCTCAGAGGATGGATTGAGAGTGTGGAGACAGGTAGGCAGGCATGGCACTGGAGCAGTAGCTGAGAGCTTACATCTGATCCTCAGGAAGGAGGCCGAGAGAGGGGGTGGGGCTGACATGGGCTTTTGACATCTCAAAGCCCATCCCCAGTGACATAGCTTTTCCAACAAGGCCACCTTCCTAATCCTTCCCAAACAGTTCCACCAACTGGGGACCAAGCATTCAATCATATGAGCCTAAGGGGGCCATTGTCATTCAAACCACCATGGGACAAAAGAAGAAATCAAAAGACTAGGAAATGAATGGTATTCTGAAGAAAAGATGATGGTAAATTGAACGAAGGTAAGTAATTAGGGTAAGTAGAGTGGGCA
This sequence comes from Peromyscus aztecus, assembly GCA_902168405.1. Taxonomy (NCBI): domain Eukaryota; kingdom Metazoa; phylum Chordata; class Mammalia; order Rodentia; family Cricetidae; genus Peromyscus; species Peromyscus aztecus. The sequence goes on from CABHPQ010170055.1 coordinate 46,756, forward strand.
GAGATTCTGGAAATGGGTGACTTTGACCGATGGAGCATTGGGAACTGGTTGCCCATGAGAAATAAGCAAGGAACATGTCAGGGCTTAGTTGGAGTAACAGGGTGGATCATCAGTGTGATCAGTTAGGACAGGGAAGATGAAGGATTAAGCCAGTTGAATAAATCAAGATCTTGTTTGTAGAGATATTAAATTAGAGAGGCAAAGTAGGCATGCAAATGAAGTCATCATGGTCATAGTGGCTGATGTGGGTCTGTAACATAGATGAGAAATATAGGATTTATGAATTTTTAAATTTAGAAATATCTAAATCTATGGCACTAAATTCTTTTAGAAGAAAAGACAGAACATAGACACCAGAAGATATGTGCCAAACAGAATGGCACATAATTAATAATCATTTCCGTCTATTGTGGTTTTGTTATTGTTTATTGAGAGAGGGTTTGATGTAACACAGGCTTGTCTTGAACTCACTATGCAGCCAAGGATGACACTGAATTCCTGATCCCCCCACATTCACTTCCCAAAAGCTAGAATTATGGGTATGAGGAGCACCCCTGGCCTTTTTTCTTCTGTTTTTGTTGTTTTGAGACAGGACCCCACTATGTATCCCAAGCTGGCTGTGAACTCAGTATGTAGGTAGCCCATACTGGTCTTGAACTCTCAGCCTTGTACTAGAATTACAACTGTGACTTATTCATTTTCTTAGCTTGACCAGACATCATAAAACATGTTGATCTGAGTACACAAATGACAGTTCTGTTCTATTTTTTACTACATCTTTACCTTTCTGTGTGTGCATGTAAACTTGAGTGTTTGGCTTTATTCCAGCCATAAGATCCCTGGAGTTCTCCATAGGAAACGACTCGGGGAAGGGAGGGGCAGCTGCTGCTTTTCCCTGCCCTCCTGCCCTCCTGCCCTCCTGCCCTCCTGCCCTCCTGCCCTCTCCTAGTGGTCAGGGCCATTCTTGCTGAGCCTTACCTGTGCATGAAGACACACCCTCCCTCAGAAATATCTCCCATGCCTGAGCTTCCACTGTGAGTGCAGACCTGCTGGAGCTGGCTAGAAGCAGGGGTAGTGAGTCAAAGTCAGGCACTGTATCCCCACCCTGCTGTTGCATCTCTACGCAAGGCCCATCACTGCATTTTCAGCTATGCGCCATGAATTGTAAGGAAGTTGTTCTGACCCGAGACAGCGTGACTAACAGGCCCCAGCCTCCCTTTTCTTGTTCCTCTTTTCACTATTTCCCCCAAGACTTGGGCCATTTCTACTTCCTTGCAATGTTTCCATCCTTTCTCTGCTGGAGTGGTGAGGGAGAGCTCTAGATCCTAGAAAGCCTTGAGGGGAAGAATGGACAATTGGATGATTCTATACTTTACAGATAACTTTTGTTGTTTCATTTTTTTACCTTCCATCTTTATCTTTATACATAAATACACACACACACACACACACACATACACACTGCTCATCTAATAGTGACATTAAAGATATCTTAAACTTGAGGGTGAACTTCCTGTCAGTAGTACCCACTGGTCCCACAAGCTATCTGAAGACTGCTTGATGGTATAAATCTTAGCCCTAATGTCCCTTCCCCATTCAGTTAAGAGGTTGGGAGTCATGTGACTACTTCCTTTCTCCTCAGCTTTCCCTGTGAGCAAGTGCACTAAGGAAGAACAAGTGCACAGACCTATCCCCTAGGTGAATACTATTTCTAATGAACTGTGTGGTTGAGGTTTTTAAATGATGAGGAGGAGGGTGTCAATAGCCAGATGGTGATGTTGATCTTAGGGCTGGTGAATCTGCCAGCGAGAATTCAACAGTTCTCACTGGAGTGAAGACATATATTGGGAAAGGAATGCATTAGACATCTGCGCCCTGCAAATCAACAGCCTTTGGGAAGGGCTCTCCTTGCCAAGAAATCCATCCACAAGAAACTCCTATCTTTCAGAGAAGATCCCAAAGGAGCTTGCTAGCATCATAAGTTGGCAACCAGCTTCTTTTCGTTTTCTTGCGGGGACAGGCAGGGATGCTGCTTTCTGCATCCCTCTAGGTTTAGGAATGCAGGATCTTGTACTCTCCAGCTTACTTATGACTGGGCAGTACATGGGAAAAGGGTCTGGACTGTGAGTTATAAGCAGAAGGGGTAGGTGGGGCTTCTGAACCAAAACATTTAATCATTAGTGGGAAGCTCCGCCCAGAGCTTTTTTCCTCCAGCCACAGTGGCCAGCACTGCAAAGCACCATGGGTGGCTGCTCTGCCAGATGCATTCCACAACGAGGGGACATGAAGCTAGACCATGCCTCACACCCTCAACCAAAGCAACAGTAGCATGAAGGAGAGAGAGCCCCAATTGTTCCAAGTCTCCCATGTTCAGGGTTGCTCTGTTATCTTTATATAATTGAGTCTATCCAAATTGATTCAAAAGTTAGTGCCTGGGAGTGGAAACATGCTATAGCCCAACATTAACAATTAGCCACAATGTTTCACCAGCAGAACTATGGTCAGTGGGAAAAAAAAAAAAAAACCTAATTAAATGGTGTTACTGGAAATGCATCTCAATTTGAAAAAAAAAAAAAACTGTAGTAATTTAGAAGGCAGATAAAATGTGCCTCTCTAGGAAGAGGTTCAAAAACAGTTAATAGCACTCAGTGGCTACCACTGGCTCCGAGGGAGAATGTAATGGGCCACATTGATGAGCTCGGCAAAGAGCTGGCCAGTTGGCAAGAAGAGATGAAGTGGACAAGAGAGAGTCCAGAAATGTGTAAGGGGAGGTCAGGGCTGGCAAAGATAACTGCCTCTTGTTCTACTCCCAGTTAAGTGAGCAAATACTTAAAGGCCTTTGTATGAGAAAGGCTGGTTAGGGCTCAGACTTGCTTCCTGGAACACATGCTCTGAATAAAACAGGGTGGGCTGGAGCAAACAGTTACAAAGTCAAGGCGTACAAGTGAGTCACCTGAATTGGACACAGGGACATAGGGAGGAGAGAGGGAAGGAAACGAGAAAGAAAGACAAGAGAGAGACCCTTCCACAGCAAACAGATAGTATCACATTATGCACTGCTATGTTTACAGTGAGAAGAGCCACACATGTGTCATACATGTAGTTATTGCCACTGGGGTATCTGTAACAGGGAGAGAAGCCTAAAAAGGCTTTCAGACAGTCTGCATTACTCAGCTTTCCATCATTTTGACAAAATAGCTGAGATAATCAGTGTTTATTCGGGGTTCCATCTTCAGAGGGTTTAGTCCATGGTCACACGGTCCCACTTCTGGGGGCCTGGAATGACATCATGGTGGGAGCATGTAGTAGAGACTTTTCACCCCAAACACCAAGAACGCAAGAAAGAGGAGATGAACTAAGAGGCCAGCATCCAAATCTGTTATTTTTTGCTGCAAAGGCAGCTTAGGGAAGGGAGGGTTTGCTGTGGCGCACAGTTAAAAGTGCCGTCCATCATGGTGAGGACATCCTGGGCATGAGTGAGGCGCTGGCCACACTGTGTTCATAGACAGGAGCAGGGAGAGAAGAATTCTGGCACTCTTCTTGCTTTCTCCTTCCTGTTCGGTCTGGAAGGCCAGCCCATGATATTATGCTGCTCTTACTCAAGGTGGCTGGTCCCGCCTCGGTCACACCTCTCTGGAAAGGCCCTCAGGGACACACCCAGGGGTTCTTCCTCTGGTGATTCCAAATCCCAACAAACTTAAAATCAAGATTATCCATCACACCCCCAATGACCTAACTTCCTCCCATCAGGCTCCACCTCTTAAAGGTCCCACCATCCCTCCTGTGGCAACCAAGGATGTTGGGAGAAATTTATGATCCAAACCATAACACAGTCATTCCAGCAGAGGACCCATGACCTGGACTTCTCAGGACTATTCAGAACCCCCAGGACCCTAAATAAGCAGACTGGGGAAGCTGTTCAGTCCCCAAGGAAGATGCCACCTGCATTGCCTATCACCTATGGCCAGCCAGCAGAAAGGAGAGCCTTGGGGCGGGGAGCAGTCAGGGGCCAGGGAACAGTAGGCTGGGGACTCCACTAGGCATCTACACAATGTCTCATGGTGAACCAATAACCGCTTCTCATCCTCCTTCTTTGCCCTCCAAGAAAGAATATTGACTGCAGACACCCCATTGTGAGTAAACAGATAGCAGACATTTTGGGGTCCTGAGACTTTAACTCAGGAGGCTTCCATGCCCGTGACAGATATGGAGTTCAGAGCGTGTTACTCTCTAAGAGGAAAATTGCTGCTGCCCCATAAGCAGATGCTGGGGCTGTTTAGGCCTTTTGGAGTTAGTGTAGTTCCTGTGTATGAGTCAAACACTTCATGACTTTAGTGGTCATTTCCGCTGTTTTTGATGGATCTCTATCTCTCTACCTCATGAGCACACTGCATGTTGTGCTCTTTCTGATCTTGGAAAGGCCAAGTTATATCATGTATCAGATCTGATTGGCGTCACTTAGTGTCCAGAGCTCTCGCCATCCACCATCCAAGCCTGAGAAATTCCTTTAGCATAACCCACCAAGACTTCTAAGCTGTGTATGACTGCATGCAGCACAGCCTAGTCGTTGCTGACTAACCTGCTTACCTGTGTTCCTCTTTATAAGATGCCGAAACAGGGGTATAAATGTTCTGTCTTCTATCACTACAGAAGAGAATTGCAATTCTTTTCATGAGATCATGGACTTCGTTTCAGAAGCTTAACTGAGGTGACGTTTATTCTCATTGCTGCTTCTTTTCTCTCCTACCACACCATCCTGTAGAGAGCCTGTGTATGCTTATACGGGGCTGGTCTGCAATTCTTTCTTTCGTTTGTCCACTCTCTGACCTAACCATATCACTGAGGTAGCAGCAGCCTGGCATCTCATTCTGATGTCCCATCTGATATCTCCAATGGGGTCATGGGCCCAGCTAAGCCTGCATGTTGTCGGTTCCTTATCTCCATTAACCTTTCAAGAAGTATGTAGTAGTGGTGACCATCACTACTTGCAGACATTTAAAGACTTCTTACTGTGTTCTATGCACTTGGTTAAAAGCTGGGGGGAGGGCAGCAAATTTTCCTGGCCTCCTTTTAAAAATGAGAAAACAGAAGTACAGAAAAGATAATTTCTCAGGGTACAGGGCATCATCAAATACAACTAGCAATGTAAAGCCAAGGTCAGAAAGTTCTGTTTAACACCTCTCAAACTGTATTATATACAGTTCTAGTATACATCATGTTGATACATGTTTACACACACACACACACCACCACCACCACCACCACAACAACAACAACAACTAAATGATTTTAGAACTCCTGTTTCCCAAATAGAGGCCACAATAGACATTAAAGTTGTAAAGGTTCCTGTTATTCCTCAACATTTTGTTTTGTTTCGTTTTCTTTGTTTTTGAAACAGTAGCCCAGGCTGGTCTGAAACTCACAGTGATCCTCCTGCCCTCGGTCTCCCGAATGCTAAGGATTACAGGCAGGAACCATCATGCCCTGCTGTACCTGAACATTACTTAAGATAATAGTTTCCCAATGGATTTAACCATGGAAACCTGTTTGCTACCACCTTACATTTTGAGAGATGTGTGTTCCAGAGAACATAATTTAAGAATGAGATCGCAGACACCGAGCTCTAGAAGAGGTCTTGATCATTTCCTTATACAGCTGCACTGTTTGGTGATGCCAAGGCAGGGATTTGAAATGAGGACACAAATTCCCATAGTTAGGGGGTATAGTGACTGGAATCCAGATTTCTTTACTCCCTCTGTATCAGGACTACAAACCCAGCAGGCTGCAAATAGTAAGTGCTTCCGGGGCAAGGAGAGACGCACCCTTCACTTAGCAGGTGGTCAATGAACTGTAGCTTGTGAGTAGCTGTGAGGGACAGAAAATGAATGCAGTATCCAAGAGATGGAGGAGTCAGGTGGCCTCTGCAGTGGGGGCAGGGAATGCTAAGCTGGTGATACAAAACCTGCCACAGGCTCTGGGGAAAGAAGAGCAAATTCTGTGTGTGTGAGTGAGTGAGTGTGTGTGTGTGTGTGTGTGTGTGTGTGTGTCTGCGTGTATGTCTGTGTGTTTATGTCTGTGTGTATGGCTATTTGTGTGTGTCTGTGTGTATGGCTGTTTGTGTGTGTGTGTCTATGTGTATGGCTGTTTGTGTGTGTGTCTGTGTGTCTGTGTGCGTGTCTCTGTGTGTGTGCCTGTGTGTATGTATCTGTGTGTGTGTGCATGTGTGTGTGTGTGTGTGTGTGTGTGTGTGTGTATGGAGAGGGAAGGGCAGGTGGTAAAGAGAAAACAAGCTGGACAAGACATAAACATGTGATCATAAATATTGTACTAATTAGCGGACATGGAGGGAAGGATTATCAGGATCAAGAATGTATTTACTTGCTTCTTTTAAACTGTTGTCTTGAAGTCTAAGTTTGTTGAGTATGATCCAGAAGAGATGGTCGCTGAACTTTGACGCGGTGAAATCACAGTTTCTGTCTATTGTGTCTACTGTTTAATTTGCTAGATGAGGTAGACAGTCTTTTTAGTTCTGACAGCAAATTAAAGGGCCTTACGGTTAGGAACAGAAAAGCCTAGGATATGCTGTGATGGGCAGCCTAAGGCAGAAGTTAAATTGCTTTGCATCAAAACAAAGAAAGATTACTTTCTCCCCATCAGGAACTTGGGGAGGCCTGTGCATTGTACAAGAGAGGAAATCGGAGGAGGGGTCAGCTGAAGAAGACAGAGTGGGAAGGGCAGGGCCTCAGACACTTTACCGGTGAGGTAGGATCTCAGCGGGGTGTGGGATTAGACAGTGATGCCTGAAGGCCACTTGTAGAATGTTCTATTCTCGGCTTGATTCCCCCCACCCCGGTCTTGGGGATTGAAAGAGCTGCTTCCACAGAGGAGGAAGTGTGAGTTTGGGCGGCACCCAACAGTAGAGACCCCTACCAGGACCTCTCTCTCATTCTCCTCTTAGGTGCAAACAGACTTGCACGGAGAAGATCCTCTGCTTGCGTCTGACTCCTCTACTGTCGGGTCATGTCACTGTGTAAGCCACTCCAGGAAGAGAGCCCTGGGTCCCTTGTTCAGTGAGTCAGGGTGTCTGTTTGGGGGGCTCTCTGCAGCTGTTTTCCTTCCTCACAGGCACAGGGTGTGATTTTGGTGTTCCAGTCCTCCTGCACTGGGGATATAATGAAATAGCCAGGGTTAAATAATGCAAAACTCCTGGCCGGTGGCTGGTAACTTCTCTCTTTTTTTAACTACAGTTTCTAATTCACTCAGAGGAACAAATTATGTTTTATGGCCTTTTATAAAATATTCATGCCCTCCTCCCCCAGCACTCTCAGCGGTTCAGGAAGCCAGCAAATGGCCTGGTAGAAGGAGGATCTCATTTCCTCCCAGACACAATTTACAGAGGCAGCAGGCTCCTGACAAAGGAAAGGGAGGGCCTCGATGCCAGAACAGGCTGAGGGAAAGGCCCCTGGGCCCTCTGCTCTCCTCTAAGCATGTCTCAGGACGTCCTGGGCTTTGAACCAGGGTACGCGGCAAGGAAGAGAGCAGGGGGTCTGGGTGGCACTTCTCTGGGAGTACTTACCTCTTATTCACTTCCCTTCACAGGCAAAAGCCTCCCCACGAGCACCCACACCACACAGGCCCACCTTGTTGTCTGCATCCTCTTCTCTGATACATGTGTGTCGTTTCCAAGGCAACAGCAAAGTGGCCAGTATATGGGGAGATGAAGGACAGGTTTGTGAACTGGATGTAGCAAGACTGATGGTCCTGACTCTTTCCTTTTCCATTTACCAGGGCCTGAGTGACAAAAGGAGATACATGGATTCTGACCTTGCTTTGGAAGCGCGTCACAGTTCGTGAGAATATTCCATCCTGAGACGGAGATGCTACCGGTGGAGTGAAAGCCTAAGGTGGGCATGTCGCCACCTCCCCGGACCTCTGTTTCTTCTACACTGGAATGATCTGGGGTTAGAGGATGAGGAACAGAGCAAGTGAAAACCCTAGTTCTATGAGTGAGTACTCTGGGTTCCTACCCCTGGCTTGAGGCTGACATCATCCCAGGGGGGCTCTGGGCATTGGCTCAGTGACTGGCAGAAAGAGACACCTGTCTCTCACAAGCAGAAGCAGAAGCAACTTCACCCTCAACACCGACCAGGAAAAGAAGAGACATCATACCCTGCTGCCCACAGAGACCAAAGCCTGATTCTCAGAAGGGGTTCCAAGAGTGACATTAGCCTCCAGCTGCACTGTGACCAGCACAGAGGCAGGGAGAGGACACAGACACTTTGGTCACCCCAGTACCTCTCCTCCTCTCCCCCTTCTGTCCCAAAGTATTCCTGTACTATCCTGTGTTACCTCTGGAGGTCCTGTGAAAAGAAACAGCTGAGGTGTCTTATACTAGAACTACAGGAAATGACATTTTAAATTCACTCATCATTAAAAAAAATCTCAAAGTACTTTGAGTTTCCTGTCTATTTCCAGAACGTGTTCATCAGAAAAGAAAACACCAGTCAATGAATGTGGCCATTGTATTGTGCTAGTTAAGACAAGAATCTGAGCTTTAGCAACTGCAAAACATAGAATTCTCTACCCATTTCAAGGTCAACTTGAGCTGTATTTAGGGATGTGGAGAGAATAAAAGGCTTGTGAGAAGAAGCCTGTCTATCACCTCCTGGATTAGCCTGGTACACAGGAGCCTTGGCAGTTTAATTCATCTATGTGCCAAATATGTATGAAGCAGATTCTAGGTACCAGGCACTGTGCTACTTCCCATATCTCATGGACAACTGCACATTTATACTCATTACAGTACCAGTCACAATAGCTAAATCATAGAATGAACCTAGGTGCTCAACAACAGAAATGGGTAAAGAAAACTGAGTAGGGGCTGGACAGTGGTTCAGTGGTTAAGATCAATGACTGCTCTTCTAGAGGACCCATGTTTGATACCCAGCACCTACATGGTATCTCACAAACATCTGTAACTCCAGTTCCAGAAGACCCAATGCCTTCTGACCTCCAGTGGCTCCAGGCATACATGTGATGCCCATATACACATACAAGTAAAACACTCATATGCATAAAATAAAAATAAATAAATCTTAAGAAAGAAAATGGGTCATATATACACAGTGGAATTTTTGCAGTCACAAGAAAAACAAAGTTACATCATTTGCAGGAAAAAAATGGATACAAATAGAGACAACCATATGAAGTGAATTAAGTCAATCTCAGAAAGATTAATACATGTTTTTTCATTTGTGATTCCTAGATTTTATGTAGCTGCAGTCATGGATGTGTACATGACATAGAAGTGAAACGACATATGGACGAATGGGCTGTCTTAGTCAGGGTTTCTATTGCTGTGAAGAGACACCATGACTGCAGCAACTCTCATAAAAGAAACATTTAATGAGGTGGCAACCTACAGTTTCAGAGGTTTAGTCAATTATTCTCAAGGTGAGAAGCATGACAGTGTGCAGGAAGACATGGTGTTGGGGAAGGAGCTGAGAGTTTTACATCTTGAGCCACAGGCAGCAGAAAGAGACTGTGTGCCATCCTGGGCATAGCTTGAGCATCTGAGACCTCAAAGCCCACCCCCACAGTGACACACTTCCTCCAACAAAAACACACCTCCTCCAACAAGGCCACACCTCCTAATAGTGCCACTCCCTATGGGTCAAGCATTCAAACACATGAGTCTATGGGGGGCCATACCTATTCAAACCACCACAGGAGGTTAGAAAAGGGAAGGGAGGAGTCACAAGAGAATGTGCTCAATATATAACACATATTTGTACTGAAATTTTAAAAAGAAGTTGATTAAAATAAATTTTAAATGGAGAACAAGAGAGTCAGGCCCATGTCAGTCAGACTTTGTGACACTGTGACAAATACCTGAGAGAATACATTCATGGTCTCCTGGATTCAGTGCCTTTAGAACTGTGCTGGGAGTGTGGGACAGAAGAAAGCTTCCTGCCCTCATAGTAACCCAGAAGCAAAGAGTAAAACAAGATGGGACCAGGACCAAGACACCCTTCAAAAGCACACCCCAATTACTACTTCCTCCAACCAGGCCTCACTTCCCACTACTTCCCTCAGATGCCATCAGATTATGATTCCACTGAAGGGTGAATCCATTGATGAAGGTAGAGCCCCATGACCCAAGGCCCTCTCAGTGTCTGCATACACCAGCTGGGTACCAAGTTTGCAACATATGAACCTTGGGTGCAGGGAGAGGGAGGGCTCACTTTATATCAAAATCATAGCATGGCCTTGACCTACCAAGATGGCCTAAATTACAAATGTGTACATACATACATACATACATACATACATACACACATACATATATACACATATATGCACACATATTTTCTAACACACACACACTCCTAGACATCTTGCTATGTCATCCCACCACCACCAGTTCTTGCACAGAAAAGGATGTACCTCCAGCTTCTCATTCAGGAAAAAAGTAAAGCCAAGCTAATGGAAAGGCAGCAAAGCTCCATGTGCAGAGCCAGCTGCTGGAGACCATGTTCTAGCCTTGCTCTGTAGCTCAGAGAAACTAGACATATGGTTCCAATTTGAATTCCACTTCCTTGGGAAAAAAAAATAAGAAAGCCTTCCAGTCTAATCCCCTGACCCTTCCCAAAGCCAGAAAAGGGCCCTGCTCTTGGGAAGTGCCCTACAGATTCTCACTCCATGTCAAAAATAGGAAACTTTTGTAAATGAAGAAGAGGGGTGTAAGTGGAGAGTCAACTCATGCTGTCCAGGAATTCTGCTGTGGGCACTCCTAACTCTGTTGGCCCTGGGAACCAGTAGGGGGTGCGTATTTTGGGCACAAAAAAGGGAAGTAGCAACCCAATTCCCTCCATGTATCTAGATCCTGTTTCCCATAGCTACTTAGGGAAAGTCATGTAAGCATCACGGTTTTCTGGAGAGACTGGGTGTCAGCAAAGGGAGACACAGAGAGAAATGCTGAGTAAGTTATAAAGCCACTGGTAACACCTTACTCACGACTAGAGTTCCACTGTCTAGCTGGGATATCTAGTGAACAAGAACACTCAGTGTTTGTGAAATGGATGAGAAAAACGGTCTCCACACAACTGGCTACATGTCATGTTCCAACATATTTCAGAAAGTGACCTGCTTCCTCTGATCCCAAATCACACCCATGATCTCTGGAGGGGGAACAGGCACACTAACAGGATGGTTTTGCCCATCGGTTGAGCTCACACTGCAGTGGGATTGTGTTGAAATGCCCTGGATGCCCCTCACTCACTAGGTGTGTGACTGTGGACTTGATTCTTATTCTCTCTGAGACTCAGTGTTCTCATTTTTAATAAAAAAAAAAACTATTTTTTTTCTGGAATTAATACAAAGATATTTGGATTATTTTCTGCAAAACAGATGTTCATCAACTGAATTGTTGGATGTTTATTATTAAGATTATTGACTGTTATTAGCCCCTTCTCTTTGCCTGGATCTTCCACAGCATGAGGGATAAAATATTGCCACAGAAATCTATAACTCAGGTGTTGGGTGACAGTACTCCTTGGGAGTCATGAACAAATGTCTACTCACTCCAGATAAGGAGCCAGTAACAGACCAAAGTAACAATCCTACACTGAAATACAACTTGGTAAACTAACGAGTAGTGTGTGTAAAGGGTTCCTTGCAGGAGTGTGGCTATCTCAAAAGTAGCTGCATTGGTGAAAACCCTCCCCAGCATGATGACCCAGAAAATCTGAAACCCCAGAGCACTCTGCACAACTTGCTGGCAGTTCAACAGCTCTGGGAGTCTCTCTCTTCAGCAGTCCTTACTGTTGAAGATAGAAATAGAGAGGCCTTGCAAATCTGGTAAGATTCAGGGACTTCCTGAGACTTGTGAATTGTTTGTTCCCTTAATGTTGATGAACTTCACTTTAGAACTTCCTGACTCTGAAGAAGCTTTGCTCCTGGATGGAATGTTTCTATATCGAAGAACTGCTACCCAACATCACTTTCACTGTTTTATGTCTCTCTCTCCACAGACCTTGGCAGTCTGTTACACCCGATTGCTAAACGTTTGAGAGGGTGGTGCTTAAAACACTATGGGGTTTTAAGGAAAACTACTCAAGACTTTAAGGTGGAGCAACTCCGTTTCAAATCCCACCTCTTCCACTTCAGACAAATCACTTCACCACTGTGGCTTCCTGTTCCACACCTGTGAAGAGCGAGTCATCCCAAACCCATCACCAACTGCTCCAGCACTGCTGTGCTGGCTATTGACTCCCAAAAGAAAGGCACCTCTTCCTGCTTTGTGCAAAAGTGCTCTAAGTGGCGTTGGGCTGAGTAGGGGATTAAGTGACAGGTAGTGGAAACATCACGTACCCTTGTTCATAATTAATAGGAGGAAGCTTTACATTTTTCCCCCCGAGTTGGAGAGATGGCTCAACAGAAAAAGTGCTGGCTGCACAAATGTGAGGACCCGAGTTCAGATTCCCGAATCCACATAGAGTCAAATGCAGCGGCACACATCTACAGTACCAGCGCTCCTCCTGTGGGCTGCAAAGTGGAGACTCCTGAATCTCAAAGGCCAGCTAGCCTGGCCTATGCAGCAGCAAAACAAGAGATCCCATCTCAGGCAAGGCAGAAGATGAAGAATGACATCTAAAGTTGTCCTCTGACGCCCAGACACACTCCATGGAGTGCATGTGGCCAGACTCGTACATACAGACATGTGCACATGTATGTACACACCAGAGAGAGAGGGAGAGAGAGAGAACAGAGATTTTAAAAAGGAAAAAGAAAAAAATAATTTCCCTGCAGTCTGATGCTGTTTTCTCTCCTTTATGACAGTCCTAGAAACTCAAAATCTGTCTTCCACTGCTGCCTTGTTGGCGCTGACTCACAGTGGCTCCCCAGAGCAGACCGCTTCGATTTCCACAAGTTTTTAGAGCTGGTTGTCAAACTCCTGGTAGTTTGAAATTGGCCAGGGTGGGACCGTCTAGGCTCCAGAAATGAGCAGACATTACAGCCCAGAGCCTCTCCAAGCCAGGGAGCTGTTAAAAACACCACAGTACTCACAGCAAGCCCCTGTGGACACTTCTCCACCCACAACCAGAGGGATGCTAGCACACTCTAAGTGCCTGTGTGTTGTTTGCTGGCTTCAGACTCCCAGGGCTTCCCATCCCCCCAGGCAAAGCATCTGAATTCACCTACCCACATCAGTTTTATCCTTCTGGCCTTCATTCCCCCCACCCTCCACCACCCCCACACACACTTCCTGCTCCCCCCCCCAGCCACCTCCATCACCACTCAATTAGCTCAGCCAGCCACACCTGCCTTCTCAAAGCACCATGCCACTTCAGGACCTTACACTTGTTTTTCTAGCCTAGCCCTTTCTTCCCCATCCTTGTGCACAGTCACACAACATTCTAAGGAAACACACTCAGGACTTACGGATGGGGCATTTAAAGGTGCATTCTGAGAAACGTGTCGTTGCGTGACATTGCTGTGTGAGCGCTCCCACAAACAGATATCCTGGCACACAATGTAGTGTGTGGCCATATTGCACACGTGATGCACATATTGCACACTCATAGGGCCTTGGTGACCAAAACCACAGGAGATCAGATAAAACCCAGCAGAAACCCAGGAGAAAATGGGTGCCATTATGAAACAAGATGTCTGAGGAGGCTGCCAGCAAAACCACATGCTATTTATTAAGTGTTGTATGTGATGTATGTGTGTATGTTGGTATAGATCCACACTCACTTATGGATGCAGGTACACATATGTGTGGAGGCCAGAGAACAATCTTGGGTATAGTTCCTCAGATGTCATTTGTTGTTGTTATTATTGTTCTCATTGTTTATTTTATACTGATTTGTATATGTACATATACACATATATATATATGTGTGTGTGCATCTATACATTTATGTATATGAATGTAAGCATGTACACAGCATGGCACACATGTGGAAATCAGAGGGCAACCTCAGGTGTCGGTCCTTGCCTTCTGTCTGATTTGAGATGGGCTTCTTGGTTGTTTTCCTACTGTGCATGCTGGGCTAGCTGGTCATTGAGCTTCCAGGGCTTTTTCCTATCTTAACCTCAAGTCTCTCTGCAGAAGTGCTGGGGTTACAGGTGCTCACACTGCATGTCTGGCTTTTACCTGAGTTCTGGGGAGTTAAACTCAGGGCTCTCAGAATTGCAGAGCAAGCACTCTTACTCAATGAGCTATGCTCCCTAGCCCTCCCCCCCCCTTGGGTTCTGTTTTAGCCTTTGCTTTGAGACAGGGTTTTTCAGTGGGACCTAGGTATGATTAGGCAAGACTGATGGGCCATCAGGCCCCAGGGGTCTGCCTGTTTCCACCTCCCCAGCACTAGAATTACAACCATACACCACCCCTGGATTCTTTACAGGGGTTCTGGGCATCAAACTCAGGTCCTCGTAGTTGTGTGGCGAGCACTCTACCAGCTGAGCCCTCTCCCCAGCCCCAGTGAACTGTTTTTGATGAGTAGAAGGACCCCATTCTTCGGCAAATGTCAAAGTACAGTACAGACAAACGCCAGTCACACACTCATTTAGCATCCTCATGGATTATGCTCTAGGCACCGCAGGATGCACTTCGCTTTCACACTCTCCCCAGCTCAGGCAGTTTCACACCAGCATCCCTACAGACATGTGAGTAATGCATTACGTTCCAGCCTGACAGCAAGCAGCTAGGCAACGGGGCTATCTCAGCTCCGCCATCGTCTTACAGGACTGTGGTTATTTACCAAGTGTGTTGTTAACCAAGGTGTCACTGTTGGTGTGCGGCTGTATCCATAGTGCTCACACCCTCCCTTCTTCCTGGTTTCCACTTAAACACCATCTCTGTGGAAAGATCCGCTTTGGCTATTCTCTCAATAGCCCTATCTATTAATTCTTCATCTTATTTATCACTACCTGCCGTAAGCTATCTGTAATTCATGACAATCCTCCTGTCTCAGCCTCCCAAATGTTGGCATTACATGCATGAGCCACCACACCTGGCTAATTTTTAAGAGCTTTGTTGATATGTAGCTCACATGTCACACAATCTGCCCACTTCAAGTGTGTGGTTCAGTGGGTTTTAGTGTGTGCCTGGGGCTATTCAACCATTACTGTCAAGCTAAGATCATTTTCATCAGCACCAAAACACACACCTTCAGCTGTCAATCCCAAGGCTCCCAAGGCACTTGCCGCCTCCCGCCAGCCCCAAGCAATACTCCTCCATTTCTGTGTAGTTGCTCATTCTGGATGTTTCGTACAAATGGAGCCATGTGATAGAGGGCCTATTGTTGATATAGGAGAAACTGGGAGTAATAAATTGACATCATAAAGGACCCACTAAAGTTGCTTAGGAAATATGAAGTCACACAAAGTAGATTTTAGCTAAATGAGCCTTTGCTTTGAGGTTCTCTTATCAGGAAGAACACAATTCGGCCTCACAGGCAGGATGACCCTAGTTAACAGCAGCCTGGGAAAAGTAGTCTGTGTCAACTATGGAGAACTATGACAATGTTTTTACGTTGTATATCTCCCCATTTGTCCAACACCTTGGAATTTCTGTCTCTGTGAAACATGTTTAATTGCTCGAAGTGTAAACTGGGGCCATGAAACTATACAAGCTGAGAGGGATTTCTGTTCGGGGCTGGTTCCCTTTTGCACACTAACCAGAACCAATTGTGCGCTATTTATCCTTTATTAATCTCTAAGTGCTTGGACTTATTTCTCACTGGGAAGCATATTGATACTATAACATTATAACTGGTTTCCCTCAAGGTCTACTGGTTCTGTAGCATGTATCATTACTTCATTCCTCTTGATGGACAGAAAACACTCCATTGCTTTTTCTTTATCCATTCATCCCTTAGTGAGGAATAAGGTTATTTCTATAGTTGGCCATTGTGAATAACTTTACTTGCATTTGCATCATGCAGTATTCACACACATATTTTTATGAGGACATGTTCCCATTTCTCCTTAGAGTCACACCTAAGAATAGAATTTCTGGGTTAGGTGGTAAGCTTCCGCCTGGCTTTTCAGGAACTGCTAGGAATTGTTTGTCAGGGTGGCTGGACCATCTCACATCCCCACCATTGCTATTTTCTGCTCCTAGAAGCATCACATGCTATTGAGTGTGATGTGGTACCTCCATGTGGTTTTGATTGGCATCTGTCTGGGGGGTTAATGACATTGAGCATCTTTTCACATGCTTATTAGTCGTTTGTATATCTTCCTTTGAGAAATGTCTATTTCCATCCTTTGCCCACTTTAGAGAAATTATTCATATCTTCTAAATACAAGCCCTAAACTGACATATAATTGCAGTATTTTCCTGCATTTTGTGGGCAGTCTTGTCAATTAATACACTTTTATAGAAATTTTAGGTTTGCAGAAAAAAATGAGCTGCCTTTTTACTTGGTAGCACACATGAGGCATAAATGCTTTTCACTTGATGTAGTCAACTGGGCCTGTCTTATTTTTCTTCTCATATTTGGGGCGTTTTGTGTCATAGCTATGAATCCACTGCCGAGTCCGAGGTCCAAAGCGTATGCTTTCCTCCACTGCCGAGTCCGGGGTCCAAACGTATGCTTTCCTCTAAGAGTTTTTGTTTCATTTGTTCTCACTTGCTTTTTCGAGCCATGATCTCACTAAGTAGCCCAGGCTGGCTTTGAACCAGGAATCCTTCTGCTTCTGCCTCCTGAGTGTTGCCATTATGGGTGTGAACTATCAGGCTCAATGTATCTAAGACGTCCATAGTCGTTCTTACACTCAGATTCTTGGTACATTTAGAATCCATTTTTGGATACAGTGTGAGGTGTGATCCAGACATAGATACCTACCTCATCATAAATGTATTTATTTTAGCAACTCTTTTTCTGGACTGGGGGATGGCCCTGTGGGCAATACACTTGCTACATAAGCATAGGGATCTGACTTAGAATCCTCAGAACTCATGTTAAACAAACAAACAAACAAACAATAGGTGCAGCAGCATGCATCTAAAATCCCATCATCCTGCTGTGAGATGGGAAATGACCACAGGAAGATCCCTGGAAGGTCCAGGGCCAGCTGTCCTGATACACACACAGTGAACAGCAGAGATATTGTCTCATATAAGGCAGAAGGCAAGGACTGATACTCTAGGTTGCCCTCTGACCCCACATGCTTGAAGCAGCACGTGTGCGCCTGCAGTCACAAATATGAACATGCACACACACACACACACACACACAGTTTGTTTTTGTGGTTTTTTTTAATCTTTCTTTCTGCTTATCCATAAGCTCCATGGGAGCGGGATCCTTTTCTGTTTTGTTCACTGACATATCTGTTCTCAGCACCAAAGTCTGCTTGGCATTTATCAGGCACGCTGTATTTATTGAATAAATGAATGATAACTAGCTCCACAAATGTTATTTACCATCAGCATTATTTTACACCTTCAACTGGTATGTTCTTCAGACCCAATAGCAGTCTCTAAGACTTCCTTACCTTCACTCTTCCTGGAACACCATCATCCCTGGTCGTCACCTGACCCTCCTTCTGACCTGTGGAAATAGATCATTCAGCCCCACCCCCACCCCTACCCCAGGTTGTCTGAAGGTTGCTCAGTTCTTCCTCTCCACCTCCTCTTCTCTTTCTGGAAATTTCCTGGCTCCTGGGTCACTCTAGTCTCTAACCTCTATAGACTACCCATCCTTGAGAGGAGCTAGCCACCTACCTAGTGGTTCTGGAGCATCTCGACACTGCCCTCTCTTGAGGACTGCTCTGGGGTTCACCTCAGACCTCCTGGGAGAACTCCGCAACAGCTCAGCCTGGTTAGATGGTCACTAGTTTAGAATGGAGCCTGAGGGGGCTGAGGTGACAGCTGAGCTGGTGGATCGCTTGCCTTGCAAGCATGAAACCCTGAGTTCCATCCTCAGAATCCACATTTAAAAAAAAAAAAGTTGGATGTGAGGGCATCTGACGGTAATCTCAGCCCTGTGGAGGAGGAGCCAAGCGTAGCCCTGGGATCTGCTGGCCAGACAATCTAGCCTACATGTCTAGTTCTGGGTCAATGAAAGAGATTGTCTCAAAGAGCAAAGGGGTTGGCACATGAGGGTCGAAGACTGAAGTTGTCCTTTGATCTCCACATGCACAAATATTCATGTGAACATGTACCCACAAAATGCATATGTGCATATATGCAAGCACACACACACACACACACACATACACACACACACACACACACACACACACACACACACACACACACAAATGAGGACTCGGGTGATGACTCATCAGGTAAGAGTATTTGCTGTGCAGGCATGAGAACCTGAGTTCAAATCTCCAGAATTAATTAGGAAGCCAGGTGTGACTTTGGGTGTACCTTGAATTCCAGTGCTAGGGGGAAGTAGGAGACGGGAGGATCACTGGGGTTGCTGGCTGCCAGCCTAGCTCCAGGTTCAGTGAGAGACTCTCTCTCAAGAGAATAAGGTAGAGAGCCGTGCAGCTGGACGCTGAGTAGCTTCCTCTGGCAGCTGCACATGTACACAGACATACACCCTTACCACACGGCTTACATAGACACACAAAATTTTAAAATTCATTTATGTGTGTGTGTGTGTGTGTGTGTATGTGTGTGTGTGTGTGTGTGTGTATGTGTGTGTGTTCTGTATATGTGTGGATGCACATTCACACACATGTGAAAGTCAGAGACAACCTTGTAGAGTCAATTCATTCCTTCCATGGGCTCAAGGGGTTGAATTCAGTTTGCCTGGCTTATGTGGCAAGTGTCTTATCCACTGAGTCATCTCCCCCATCGCCCCCCAAAATAATTCTCTAAATGGTACCCGAGTCCCAAAACGTCATATTCAAACTGCCCAAGGGACTGAAACGTGTTGTGACAGCACAGCGACCAGAACCTACCTCTTCACCCTGCTAAGGTCGCCAGTTCAACCTTAGTGGTCTTTAAGGACACAGGCTGAACCCCTCCCCTGCAATCAACAGCCTGTAAATCCTGGAACCATGTGACTTGAATTACCAGTCAAAGGAATGGGCCAAGAGTCAGATCCCTGGCCCTGGGTGGAGACATGCCATCCTGAACTGCCCAGGTCATTACTAGAGAACTATCTAGAAACCCTAAGTAAACCTTAGAGGATTACCATCTAGCAGGAGGCTTTACATACCATCACTGCATGCGCCGGTATCAACCGGTCCAGATAGGCCTGCCAATGACCTGAACCGACCCAAAGCCCTTCGGGAAAAGCTGCTTGTTCTGGAGACTCTAGAAAGTATGAGGCGTGCCTCACATAGAGAGCGGCACAGTGATCCCTTTGCCATTGTCCCTGTCACCCATGAGAGTGTGCTCAGTTCTTCTCTGGAATAAGCTCCACCCACCTTCGACACTGTGTTCTTTGTGTCTCCTCTGAATTCTTTCATTAGCGAGGCTAAAATGAAATCCCAGTGACAAGAGATGTTTGTTTGCACCAGGACTGCACTGTCCCCTTTGGGGTGCCTTCCCACCTATCCGGTCCTCTCCCTGACAAACTAAGCATTTTTTTTTTATATCAGTGACATTTGATAATGTGCCAGACACATACATTATTCCCCGAATCTCCACTAGTTTCCAGGCTTCGGGGTTGGAGGTAGTGAAGTTCCACCAGGTCCCCCAGCTAGGAAAGCTGGGATTTCTAGCCTCAGTTTTTAACAATCATGCCTTGCAACTCCTTTCGGGGAGATCTCTGTTGGAATTTTCCACAAAGAAAAGCACAATTAGACAAAGCCAAGATGTCCCCTTCACCCCAACAGGGACAAGTCTCTTTACGGGTCTCTGCTGCATCTCTTCCTTCGGAAAACACAGACCTAAGCGGATCTAGTACAGGGATTCTGACTTCTGTATTTCTGTCCTTACTGGTCTGCCCTCTTCTTCCTCATTTCTCCCCCTCTGATTTTCTTCTATCACCCAAGCCAAGCCCCAGCCGCAGCCCTTCCCTCCTACCCACCTCTTCATGTCCAAGTTAGCACTCACATCAAAGGACTCTTGTGGCTTCCTCCCTGGGCAAAGCAGAAATAACTCCTGGCAAGGTAAAAGCTCAGAGCCCTCAGCCACAATCATTATTTCTATTTCGTCTGTCCTGTACCTTCTTTCAAATGACTCCTACTCCTCACTCTTTGCAGCTTGCCTTGAGCCTTAACATGTGGTGGGGGGTGGGTTGCTCTCTCCTAATAACCCCATGGACATCTTCGGAGAGGGGTATGCTTCCAAGGTTACCTTCAGAGCTGCTTCCTGCCAGCCCTTCCCCACAATTGCGGAGCTCCTCAGGCAGCCTGCTGCAGCTCTCAACAGCTGGACATGTAATGGAGATGGATGTGTCCCTCAGGACATCCCTACAAAGCAGCTCACATTGGTTAATAGTTTCTTCCCACTGCTTTTTCCAAGGTAGGGACTGAGCTGGTGAAAGGGAGGCGACATAATATACTTATTATATCTTTAAAAAAGAAATACGTATTCAAACACAGTCGTCAGCCTGAATCAGTCAGGAAGGGAGATGGACTTTCTTCCATTCCTGCTTATGATCCCATCATGCTGAGGGAGGGAGGAAAGGGAAGGAGGGAGGGAGAGAGGGTGGGAGGGAGGGAGAGGATGTGAAGGGGGATGGCACAGAAGGACCCTCACACTTGAGGGGTCAAAGTGGACTGGATCACAAATCACTGGCATTACTAGTCCCTCTTTCTATTCAACTCATTTGCACACTCATTGCACACACATTTCAATTAATGTGGATATTTCTCTTGGCCAGATTGCATTTAATTCTCCTTTATCTGGCCTATGGTGCCCCATTTATTCCTCTGAATTATCTTGTCGGGTCTAATCCACCCCACACCCTTTATCAGTGTTGATTTGGCTCCCATGATAATCCTCAGAGAGGGGAATTAGCATGTGTGTGAGGTGGTGCTGGAGATGGAGAAAGCAATTAGTAGCCACAACACAGTGGAAACAGATAAAAGGGGCCGTGGGCTCTGCAGGCCCAGCTCAGGGTCCCTGTGTCAGAGAGCTCTTTCTGAGGGGTGCCCAGGGCTAATGGGTTATGTTTCCTCGTGGAGTATTTGTTATAGATGATAATGGTCTGTTTCTTACTATTTTTCCCTGATACACTATGCTCTAAAAGAAAACATTAAGCAGGCCTCCTCCTCCCACAGCCCTTAATTTACATTTCCTTTCTCAAGGGTGTGTTATTCTGAGACAGTCTCTCTCTCTCTCTCTCTCTCTCTCTCTCTCTCTCACACACACACACACACACACACACACACACACACACACACACACACACACACACGACGTGTTCTGGGCCTGTCTGAGCACAGGCACCTATTTATCTCATCTAATTCCAGAAACAAGTTTATCCTCACAGGACATTGCAGTTCTACAAACGATTTCCCTCTTGGACACACAGCTGGACTGCATTTCCCAGACACCCTTGCTCCTAATTAGGCATAGCATGTTCCTGAGTTCCGCCCAGTGAACTGTAGGCTACATCCTGACCTGGCTCACAAAACTACTAAAACTTTAACCTTCTCCCTCTTTTTAGCCAAGGAGAGAGACTCTGGGGAACGAAGATGGAAGGATCCCGAGTCCCCGATTCTAGAGCAGGCTAGAAGAGCTATGTGGTCAGGCACACCCAAGTCATACTGTTATATGGGCAAGATAAAAGCTTTTGTAACATTAGCAGTCTAAAATTTGGTTACAGCAGTTAGCTCATACTGATTACTACAGCCCCCGTTCCATAATTATAATCAAGACTAGAATTGTGGTAACTCCCCCAAGGTCAGATTAAGTGGCAGAGGTTGGCGTCACAGCCAGATCTTCGGATTCAAACCCTTCCTCCTGCCACCATGCCACAGCTGCTGCCTTCAAGGGAGCGAAGAATCTGCTGAGAGAGCGATCACTTTATGGAAACGCATTTCCAGTTCATTGGTGCTGTCCTAATTAGGACTTAAATGAAGATAGCTCCAGGGAAAAGAAGCCTAAAGCAGGGAGGTAATCAAGGCCAGACCCTGGTGTGATTCGGGAATTGACGCTACAAAGTCACCTTTGAGGACCTCGAATCAGCCGTAGTCAAGCGGAGGTGGCAGCCCAGGACGGTGGCAGTACGCTTAGAGAACACTGCTTGTTGAGAGAAAGCCAAACAAATACCTCAGATAATCAAATTAGAGACAGCAAAGGTATGATTGGGCTCGATGATTTGGAATTTCCAGTCTATGATCAACCAAACCATTGTTTGGGGCCAGTGGTAACACACCACACAGGAGCCCATGGTGGAGCCAAACCACTCACCTCATCGGGATCCAGGAAGCGGAAGGCAGAGGAGGAGCAGGGCTCAGGGTCCTATAATGTCTATGGAGGCACATCTCCCGTGACCCGAAGACTTCCCAGGCGGTCACTCTTAACGGTACCAGCTCTCAGTGGCATCACCCCTGAGGGCTCCAAGAGATACTCCCAAAGCTCTTGGGAAGCCAGTGTACTCAGGCCAGGTGCCGTCCGCTTCTACGGTCTCTGTTTGATGCTTCTTCTCTGTGCCCCACAGTCCCCTCTATCACCTATATTACACTTTAGTCAAACTGCTCTGCTGGTGCTCTTTCTTATCTGCTACTGTCCGTGTATTGTGTGTGTTTGACTTCCCAGCGCCTGGCACATGACACAGCAGGAGCTCAACAGATACTAGAAGGCAATGCTTTAAATAAGCAGGACCCTAAAGGATGTCTCGGGTGGTCCCCATGGTATTCCAAGGATGTTTAAAAGATGGAAGAGGGGGGTCAAGTGGTGTCAGAACGGTGAAATGGCGGAGGGACCTGGCAAGCTCTCACTGATGCCAGAGAGAAGAGAGCCACGAGGCTGGGGCGTAAGGCATACCCTAGAAGTTGTGGTTGTTTTTAAAATGCTCTACCCCTTCCCCAGATCCTTGGGAAGCTAGAGCTCAAGATTTGTTCTGACTCAATTCTGTCTCCCCCAGGACCTGAAATAGCTCCTCACACATAGATGTTCAATTAACCTGGAAGAGGGAACAGCGAGTTCTTCCTCTGCAGTTTTAAAGCTATGGTTGAGGCAAGAGGATTGTCACAAGTTCAAGGCCGGCCTACATCATATAGCGAGCCCTAAGCCACCCTCAGCTGTGGCGAACAAAACTCTGTCTCCAAGAACACTACCACCCGGGATAAGTTTTCTCTTGCTGGTGTTACAAACTACCTCAGACAGTGGCTTGAAACAAGTGTATCATTTTACAACTAAATTCACTTGTTACATACATCATCTTGCAGGTAGGAGGCTCAGAAGCCTGAAACCGGTCCCTCTGGGCTAAATTCAAAGATTTCCCTTCAGGAAACCCTAGGGAAGAAGTCACTCTTGTTTGTGGTTCTTGCCTTGTCCAGCTTCTAGGGAAGGCATGGTGGACAACACGGGCTTGAAGATTCTTGGGCTTTAGATGGAGAAGTGTCTGCCACTCTGTTCCCCCAGCTCCCACCACATTAGGAAGCCTCCACACCTCCTTCCAGTTCCATTCCTGGTTCCCATGGATCATCGACATCATTTTTGACTCGACTCTATGTGAGGAGAGAGAGAGAGAGAGAGAGAGAGAGAGAGAGAGAGAGAGAGAGAGAGTTAACATTGGAGGTGGGAAGGAAGGAAAAGGAAGGAACATAACTTTCAGAAGGAAGTAGGGTTGCATCTGCATAGCTTTAGTGTATCTAGGCCACGCTCCCAGTGACTGTGAAGTCTCAGGCCACAGGAAGTGGTCTTTTCCCTCCTTCCCTGATCTCTGTAGTAGCAGGAGAGACAGTGTGTGTCTGCTGGCTGGGGACACGGCTCAAGGGTTCAGCCCTTGCCTAGCATGTGTGAGGGCCCTGCTGTCATCCATCTCAGCATGCAGTCAGAAGGCCTCTAAAGAAAGACTGTATTACAAGGTCCCTCCAGACAGGAAGGACAACACCCAGCCTCCCTGACTCCCCCTTCCTGTCCCCAGAGCCACACCTGTGGGGAGTGTATTTGTCTTGGTCTTCAGTATTCTCTGACTCATGGGTCTAATTGAACTTTCTCTGTGTCTTTTAACACATCTTCCCCCACACCCCCGGCTGTGGCTTTAGAGGTGGCCTACACAACCTGCCAGGGCCCATTCATAATCCCAATCTGGGAGTCATGCTAACAGACTAAAAACCCTGATGAAATAACTCCACATGAGGACACATCATTCTCTACCGTTTTCTTTCTAAAGCCTGGCAAATTCTCTCTCCCTCCCTTTGTCCTCTCCCACTCTTTCACTCTCTCTATGTGTCTCTGTGCCTCTGTCTGTCTCTCTCTGTCTCTGTGTCTCTGTCCTTGTCTCTCTGTCTCGGTCTCCTCACTCCCTCCCCCTCAGATGTTTCAGGGAAAGAAGCCACAAAATGGAAGCATTCCGTATTCTCCTTGAAAGAGGCCAGAGGTAGACATGGATCCTTGCTACAGCACCAGTGCCAGCAGCTGGCTTGGCATAAATATTCACAGCCAGGTTTTCAAATTCCAGTAACCATTATGAAAAGGCTCTTGCAAACGACTCTTTATGAGGCCTCCAGCCAAGAAGAGTGGGAAGCTTTGATCCTGTCTGGAGCCAAAAGGACCGGAGGATGGAGTGGAGACGGAGCAGGGGTGCTGGCCAGGACCTCAGCCGGCTGTTTGTCCAGAGCCTCTGCACTGCCCAGCTTGCCAGGCCATTCTGGACCAGCGCCCACCAGGGTGAGCTGGGTTTCAGAGTGGTTGCCTGTACACTGGGCCACACTGCTGTCAGGGAGTGGTCGGCCAGCTTGAAGAGGCCCAGTCGGTGGCAGACCCCCTCTTGAGGAGCCTCTGTTCTCATAAGACCCTCTCATCCTTGACTTCTGAGTGGAAGCTGCCCTGGATGAACAGGAGTTTGTTTGTGTGTGTGTGTGTGTGTGTGTGTGTGTGTGTGTGTGTGTGTGTGTGTGTGTTTCTTTGTTTTCAACTCTCCAAACTCCTCTATGCATAAACAGGATGTTTAGGAAAAGTTGAGATAGCAAAGGGTCTGCTGTGGTGGTCACTGAGTCTTACTCAGAAAGCAGTGGATGACGGTAGCTTTGTTCACACTAATTCCGCACAGGCTCTGGATAGAACCCAAACAGCCACGCTTTTCCTCTTCCCTTCCCCAACTCACTCTTCTTCCTGGCCTCAGAGTTCACACTGGTCCAGGCAAGTGGACAAAACACTTTCACCATGGAGGGATATTTCTCACAGAGTATTTAGGAATCCTCCCTGTTCACGGAGGGCTGAAGGAAGACTTTCTTCTCTTACAGAATGTGTCTCAAGATGAATGCTCAGGTCTGTAGCTCCCTGGAGATGCTGCTCAGGATGCAGGCCCCCCTGCTGCTCCACCCTGACAGATGCAGAGCCCATCTGATCTGATTATCCTGTGTTCAGCAGCACCTGCTCCTCAGGAGCTGAGTTAATCCTGTGTACACAGGCCCTGACATCTGGGAAAGGCAGAGGCCAGGAAAACCTCAGGCAGAGTGATAGAGCCATCAAAGCTCTCCTGCGGGGAAAGAGTGGTGGCCACCAAGAACAATGGCCTCTTCGTGGAATCTTTCACAGCTGACCTTGCCCCAATACCCAGGCTTGGCTGCAGACGTTTGCACCACGAACAGGTTCCTGCAGCTGCTAGAGCTTCTTCAGGGTGTCTCAGGGCCTCAGGATCCTGCTGCAATGCTAACAGGTACAGGCAGAGTCCCCAGTCTATCCACCTTATCCAGCCCCCACAAGATCCGTTGCCTAATGCCTGTTCTCAGACACACAGACTCTTCATTTGGAGCTATTGGTTCCTATCCACCTGTACTCACCCACACTTCAGTGTTCTCAAGCCCACACCAGCTTGACACTGGCCAGTGTGGTCTTGAAGGCAGTGTTCCTCTGCCCCCTCTGCCAACGTCTTCTGTTGCCTCAGCCATACCAGAGAGCTCAAGAGCAAAGTGCTCCTCCTGAGTCCAGACCTGGAGGAGCAAGAGGAGCAGACCCCAGTTCTCAGAGTAGCAGCCTAGCAAAGGACCAGAATGCCGACCCTCTTTTCTGGGCCTGAGGGAGCCTCTGCCCCTGACTATGGGAGAGATGAGAATGAAAAGGCAGAGATAAGAAGAAAAGCGCTCATGAGTCAACAGTTTCTATACCCCCAAATCAGGACCAGCTGCCTGGGACCAGCAGCAGGCAGGGACATGTGACTAGTGCCTGCACTAGCCAGGGACACGTGGTCAGTGCCTGTACCACCCTGCACCAGCTTGTGACATCTGCTCTGTGCCTGCACAGCCTGTGACACCACCCCTGTGTTTTCACCAGGCAGGGACACCTGTTCTATACCTGTGCCTGCCTGGAACACCTGTCCTGTGCCTGCATCAGCTTGTGACAGCTGCTCTGTTCCTGTGTCAGCCTATGACCACTGTCCTGCACCTGTTCTAGCCCGTGATACTTGCTGTGTGACTATGGCAGCCTGTGACACTCGCCCTGAACCTGTGCCAGCCTATGCCACCTGACCTGTAACAGCAACAGTCTGTGACATCTGCTCCATCCCTCTTTCAGACTGGAATGCTTGCTTTGTCCCTTCAACAGCCTATGTCTGTCTGTACCAACCTACGACATCTGCCTTGCACCTGCAAGCTTGACATCTGCTCTGTACCTGTGGCAATCTGTGGTACCAGCCCTGTGTCTGCGACACCGTGGAATAGTTGCCAGCAACTATGACAGCCTGTGAAACCTTCTCTGCATGGAGGCCAGCAATGACACTGGCTCGGCTCCTGCCCCAGCCTGTGACACCTACCTTATGCCTACACCTACCTTAGCCTCTTGTCAGCGACTAAAATGGCTGGTGGCATCTGCCATTCACTTCTACTCTCCAGTAATCCCTGCCCTGCACTTGGTCCATACTGCAACACCTGTCTTGTGTTTGCACCAGCCTGTGACACTGACAGTGTACATCTCTCTGAATGTGACATCTGCAACAGCTAGTGTCATCAATGGTGTGGTATACCTGTGCCCATCTGGCACTCTGGCCCTCCTGTAGAGAAGGCATTCTGGAAATGAGGGAAGGGATCTCATGAAGAAAGGAGGCATGGGATGTCCAAGGGCTCATCTGACACTGGAGTGTTTGGGGGCTGTGATTTTTTACTAGTGTTCCTGCATCGAGTCAAACTGGATCCCAAGACCCACTCCTGTGCCAGGGTAGCTGGCATGTCTGTGGTACTCCACTCCATCTTCAGCAAAGGACTCCTACCTGATGGGAAGGCCCTAAAGATTAAGAAGTTCCTAGAACTTTATAGATACAGTCCCCATGTTGAGAACTGCTTGAATCAGCAAAGGCCAACACACCCTGTTGCAGGGTGTGGGTCACCCAGACCTGCCTTTCATGGGCAGCCACAGCCCACTTACCCTGAACAAGAAAACCCATAAACTTTTCCCCCAAAGCATTAAAAACACTTGTTTTAAGAAGGAAAAGGCTGGGAAGATGGTTCATTGGGTAAAGTGATTGTCATACAAGGGTGAGGACCAGAGTTCAGATCCCCAACACCAAGTAGATGCTGGTAATCCCAGCATTTAGGAGGCAGATGCAGGAGATTCCAGGAGCAAACTGGCTAGCTACACTTGACAAATCTGTGCACTCTGACTTCAAGCAAGAGCCTCTGTATATAAAGTGGAAAGCAGTCAAGGAATACCCAAGGCCAACCTCTGGCGTGCCCCTCTCTCTCTCTCTCTCTCTCTCTCTCTCTCTCTCTCTCTCTCTCTCTCTCTCTCTCTCACACACACACACACACACACACACACACACACACACACACACATACACACACACCCCTCTGCACATGTGTCTGCACACACCTATGTGAACACAAGTACACACCAGCATACACATCACACATACATACATACACACACATTCAGGAAAGGATAAGAAGCCACAATGTTATTTTATGCTTGCTCTTTTTAACATTTTTTTAGGTTAGGACACAAAGAATAGGTGTCACTGTGGCTTTTTCGGACATCTGTGTCACTATGCTCTGTTCTCATTGGCTCTCCTCTCCCATCTCTGTCCTCTGTGCCCCTCCCATCTGCAACTGGTTCCTTTTGTTCCATATCACCCTCTCTATTTCCCACCTCCCTGATGCTCTCTTCCCTCTCTTTCACGACCTCTTTTGATTTGTTAAATGAGTGGAGAATGCGGAGTAATGAGTCAGGGAGGTTGGCTGGAGGCTTACTCAAGGTCAGGGGTAGTTTTCCTACCAGCTTCTGAATGATGCAGGCGTGAACAGGGAGGGCTATGAAAAATTCCTGACATCGCCAATTACTCGCTAAGTGTTTCTAACAGTAATTACAATAGTCATTTATGCAGAACTAAAAGCTGTTTCATGTGTCAGAAATGTTGAATTTATGCTGGACATGGAAACCCATACCTATGATTCAGTATTCCGGAGGATGAGACAGGAAGGCTGAGAGTTCAAGGCCAGCCTCGGATGCATAGCAAGACCTTGGCTCAAAAAAATAGGAGAAGCAGGGGTAGACATGTTAAAATTAGTAATTTCACAAAAGTATGGTTTATAGCATTCAAACTCTGGGGGATGTCCACAAACATTGTTGTGTGTGTTCAAATAATGTAATATTCAGATTTCTTCATGAAGTCAGCAGCTCCAAGTAGAATAAATGACAGGTGGACAATTCCAATTATAACATGTAGTTTGCTTTCAAAAATCTGTTACTTTTGAGAGCCTCATTCATAAGAATCTGTGTGGTTGTCTCTATGAAGCATGGTCAACCCAACTGTGGACAACTCACTCTACATAAAACCCCACCGAGAGGGCTTTTCATTGCAACAGTCACTGTGGAAGGAGACAGATGACCGCACATGTTTACCTCATGGGGATGCTGCACACACATAAGGATGCTGCACACACAGAAGGATGCTGCACACACATAAGGATGCTGCACACACAGAAGGATGCTGCACACACA
>CABHPQ010170056.1:0-33884 GCA_902168405.1 Peromyscus aztecus
ACCACGATTCTTAAAACCCGGGCAGCTGCTAAAGGGCCTGAGGACTCTCATTGAGGAGATGGCAGCGTTCCGTTGTGTACTGTGGTGCCATTTGCGTTGTTCTGACTTTACTGTGAATTATTGACCGACACATTGAAAACATGTGAATTTGGTGTCAGTTGTACTTTAATAAGATTGTTCAGAAAATACTGAAGGCAAAAATGTAATAGAACCATTACTAATACGAGAAAGCTGGGCAAGGCCACAAATCTCAGGTACATGTCTTTTATAGATGCACTGAGTTGATGATTTTACCTGAAAGAGGGTTAGTCTGTTTAAAAAAAAACAGACTCCACTATAGTCAGAAACAGAATTCCCAAGTAGAAGATAATTGTTCTCATAGATGGGGATGGTAAATAGTTGCAAGGGGCTTGGTAGTTGCAGCTGATAACAGGCAAGGCCTGTCCAATAACCAGGGCTGCCAACAGCACAGGCAGGCTGGTTTAGCAGGAGAGTATTCCTGGAGGGTAGAAGGCCAAGATCAAGTTTCAGCAAAGTTGATCTTCCAGTTGCTTTTCTTTTGCTGTGATAAACACCATGGCAACAAGCAACCTGGGGAGGAAAGAGTTTGTTTGACTGATAGGTTACAGCTCATCAACTAGGGAAGCCAGGGCAGGACTCAAAGCAGGAACCTGGAGGCAGGAACTGGAGCAGAAACAATGGAGGAATGCTGCTTACTGGCTTGCTATTCTCGACTTTCTCAGCTACTGTTATTATACAACCCAGGGATGGCTCTGCCCACAGTAGGCTATACTCTCACACATCAATCAGTCATCAAGAAAATGTTCCACAGACATGGCTGCAAGTCAGTCTGATGGAGACAATTCCTCAACTGAAATGTTCTCTACCCAAATGTGTCTAGATTTGTGCCAGTTTGACAAAAAATAATTATGACAGAACGGTCTACCCCATGTCAGTGTTGATACCACAAGCATGTCACTTTAAGTAATACCCATTTCATTGCTTGTACCCAAGATCTCCATGTTTATATTACAGTAGAAAATGTAGTCTGACTTTTAAAAGTCCCATA
This sequence comes from Peromyscus aztecus, assembly GCA_902168405.1. Taxonomy (NCBI): domain Eukaryota; kingdom Metazoa; phylum Chordata; class Mammalia; order Rodentia; family Cricetidae; genus Peromyscus; species Peromyscus aztecus. Next base: position 1,070 of record CABHPQ010170056.1, read on the forward strand.
GTCTGTAAGTGGAAGTTTCTGTCCTGCCAGCTGTTCCCAAATAAACACACAGAGGCTTAATATTAATTATAAATGCTTGGCTGATAGTTCAGACTTATTACTAACTAGCTCGTACAACTTAAATTAACCCATTTCTGTTAATCTGCATTCTGCCACATGACTCATGGCTTTACCTGTCCTCCGGCATGTCCAGCTCCCTCTGTGGCTCCTGACAACTCTGCTTACTCCACCCTTCTTTATCCCAGCATCCTTAGTTTGTTGTCCCACCTATATTTCCTGCCTAACTACAGGCCAATCAGCTTTTGATTATCGATGAGAGCAACACATTTTCACAGTGTATAGGATTATTCCACAGCAAAGGTCTTTAAAATTTCCAGCACTTAAAAGTTCAAGATCTCTTTAAAAATCAAACGCTTCTTAACTGTGAGCTCCGGTAAAGTTAAGAACAGGTTACATATTTTCTTATTCCTAGAGGGAAGAACCAGAGTACAGTTACAATCAGATCAAAGAAAACACAAACCCCAGCAGTGTAAATAGCTTAGTGCCTGACATCTGGGACTCACTCACGATCTTCTGGGCTCCAAAAGGCTTAAACACTCTACTTTCCCAGTGCCGCCAGCTGCAGCACAGTTTGTCTCATAGACTCAGGGGGCTGCAGTCCACACCTATCACTGTCCTAGGTGGATGGACCATGATCCTGGTACTTCTACTATGTTGAGGTCTCTGCTACAATGGAGGCTGGTCTCTCTGCTGACCCTGCCACACAGTACTGCAGCTCAGTTGTTTTCTATGACCCCTTTAATCCTGCAGCTTTCATGGCATCAAAACTAATACCATCTGGGAGACTCATGCATTGCCAAGCTTGGCTGCCAGTTTGAGATGCAGCCTTGCCCTTCCCTGCTCCCTACCAAAGCTTCTGAGTGCTGACCCTGATGACTTAACCTCAGTTATTCTGGTCTCTTGTTAACCACATCTGATTCTTCAGCCCCAGCTGACCAGAAACCACAGATTCTTAATCCAAATAGCATACTGTATTTGTGACAGTTGGTTTCCTCCAACAAATCTCTCCTTGACTTGAGGCTAGCACCATCTCTGTGTGTCCAACCATGTTCTGTGCTCTCTGTGTGTCTATGTCTAAACAGCCTCCTTTTATTAGAATACCAGTTGTGTTAAATTAGGACCTCATTAACTCCATTATCATTTTAGAGATCCCATCTCCAAATATAGCCCCATTGTGAAGAACTGGAAGGTAGAACTTCAGTGTGGGGATTTTGAAGGAGCGGTATTTCAGTTCTTAACATGGGAAATATTTTTAGAAATCAGAGATTAAGATAAAATGGAAACGATGTGCACAATAAATACCAGAAAAAAAAAGTGTTCCTTTTGAAGAATGTGAGCTTCATGTGGACAAACTTGGTCTTGGCTTACATATTCCTGTCCTTTTGGAGAACAGTTTGTCTCTCCCTGCCATGGGACATATGATGAAGTCATCAGAAAGCTGGTGATGGTGATGTTCCTTATGTCTTCCAGAGGCTTCCTGACCAATGCTTTCCAGAAGGAATGTCCAGAGGGACCCAATGAGCAACTCATGAAAGGGAAGATCACATTTTCCCAGGTGAGGACACACTATGTGGACCCCTTGTGGAGGTTCTCTGCTTTATTACCTTTCCACCCTGACCTTCAACTCGTTGTGGACAAGATCATGTCTTCTTGAGTCAAGATCATGTCTTCTTGAGTCATGCACCTCCACCCCCCATAATTTACAAAGCAGCAAGACACTGGACGGTATGTTTAGGACTGGGATGTAGTCTGTCTGGGTCAACCTGAGGGACATTTTAAGCCCTGAGGAACTATGACAGTAAACATGACAAGTGTGGCTATTTCAAGACAGGGCCACTGGAACCATTAACTCAATAACTGTAGAGCAGGGAACTTTGGAGTCAGGGACCAGGTTTGAATCTATAGACCCACCCCACTTACATATCAAGAGCACAACAAGTTAACTTCTCAAAAGCTCCATTGTGTTATCAGTAAGATGGGTGATGACACCACCTGTGTCTTAGTGGTTGTGATGCCTGAGAACGCTTAGTGCGGTGTTTCACTCAGTCAGTGCTCAGCAGAAGAGTTGGTCCTGGTAATAAACTCTCAATTACTTTCTAATAAGGTAGTCAGGAGGTAATACCACTTGGATTCTCGATTAGTGTATCTATAAAGAACCTGGTTATAAGCCCACAGATTTTTTTAATCTACTTTTTGAAAAACTCTATTTTCATAGAAACTTATTCTCCTATCAGAGAATTTGGGGACCACCTTGTTAAAAAGAAAGATCGTAAGAGACAGAGGACCAGGGTGTCTGCCGCAAGATAGTGTCATCTATACACGACAGGGAAGCTGCAGGCGTGACATCTCACCATCGAGGCCTGAACAAGACCATGGCAATGCTATCATCCCTGATGTGCCAATGTGGATGAGGCAAATCTCGCAAGACCCCACCCTAGATGAAAAACTATACATGATTAATAGCTGCGGAGAGAGGGAGAATCAGTTTTTTTCCTGAGAGGAGGCCCCTCATAGATTATCCAGTCTCTGGTGGTTAGCCCCAAACATACATACAGAGACACACACATATAAACAAGCTATGCTAAATTAGAGGGAATGGAAGAAGCAGGAGGAGTTGGAGGCGTGAGGGGGGTGGAAATGCTGTAAATACAGTACTCTAATATGAAATTTAAAAAATAGAATTTTAGAAAACACACAGAGCATTATGAAAACCCCATAATGAAACCCATGTGTGAGGACTTCCAAATTAATAAAAAACAAAAAAGAAAGAGAGAAAGAGAGAAAGAAAATGTTCACCCTTATGTGGTATTGCTGAGAACATTGTAGTCACTTTATCATACACACACATACACACACACACACACACACACACACACACACACACCACGACAAACAGTGAAGGGTAGTTGTGTCAATGCCATGGGAACAACTCTCTCTGAAGCTTTAAGAGTAAAAACTGCCTTCAACCGCATTGTTCAGGATGAGGAGGGATGCTATGTATCTCCAGTGACATGGGCTGGTTTTAGAGTGAATTTCCAGCAAGCAGTATGACTTGCATGTGAGTCAGACCTCCTGAGCTAATCTAGAAAGTCATTGGGTTAGAAGTCTGAGAAAGTGAATTATACCAAAAGAAAGATGCCTAAAGCATGAATCGTCTTTTAAAAACTTACCTTTGCAAGCTGTCCTGCTTTGCCTTCTATTACTGGGATAAGCACCATGACCAAAAGCAACTTGGGGAGGAAAGGGTTTATTTGGCTTACAGGTTACAGTCCATCACTGAGGAAAGTCCAGGGCAGAAACTCAAGCACAGGTAGGAACCGAAGCAGAGACTATGAGGGAGTGCTGCTTATGGATTTGTTCTCCGGCTTACACAGCTCCTTTCCCTGCAGACCTAGGACCACCTGTCCAGAGGCAGCACTGCCTGCAGTGGGCAGGACCCTGTCATATCAATCAAAATATGCCCCACAGATGTGTCCACAGGCCAGCCTGATGGAGGGATTTTCTTACTGAGGTTCCTTCTTCCCAGACGACCTGGTTTGTCTCAAGTTGACAAAAAACTAGCCAACACAGAAGTGAACTTTGACTCTTCACTCCATTTTTTGTGAGATGAAAACAGAAGGGTGCATACAGTATAGATCTGGATGAGATTTCCAAACTGAACACACTCATGTCTGAGCACCAGGTCAGAAAACATGGCGAGCATGAGGGGACCCTCTCTCTACGTTCCTGCAGACATGACCTTCCCACAAGCAACTGCTACCTCATCCTTAATCTCCATCATTCTTGCCTGTGTTAGCATTTGTACAAGGGGAACTTTGCTGTTTGGCATCTTGTGCTCAGCTTTGTGTATGTGGTGTTCATAGATGCTATTGCAGGCATTAGCAATAGTTTATTCTTATGGCTCCTGGGGGTCCACTGTATGAATGCACTGTGCTCTGTGTATCTTGAGACTGATGGGCTTCTTGGTGGCTTTTAGTTGGAGAGTCTTATGAATAGTGTTACAGTGGGGTATGTAGGCTATGATCCATTCTGCAGTGAGCTTTTCTCGGGCTTTGTCTTAGCTTAGGCTGATATTGTAAAGATACTACAGAAGGCTGGGTGACACAAATGTCAGGCATTGGTTTCTCACTCTTCTGTAGACTAGAGAACCCAAGGTGCCTAGGGAGGGTACTCCTCCTGGATTCTAGTCAGTCCTCTTCCTCCTGTATCCTCGTAGGAGAAAAAGCATGCTCTCCTGTCTTTTTATAAAGACTCTAGTTCCATGCATGGTGACTCCACTCTCATGACTCAGTCATCTCCCATAGCCCCTACCTCCAGATAATACAAACTGAAGATTAGGGCTTCAACATAGTCATCTTTAGTGGGATTTAGTCCATTGTAAGCCACCATAGTAAAACACCACAGACTGAGTAGCTTAAACAGAAACTGCAAATTCTAGATTACAGTCTCAGAGGGATTGGTTTCTTCTTGCACACAGCCAGTTCTCACTGTGTCAATACATGATTTTCCCTCTGTGTATGTATATTATGTTGCTAGAATAAAATGTCTGAGGCAATTAACTTATGAAGGGAAACATTTATTTAGCTGTCCAAGACTGGACAGCTCCATAGTGTTGGACATCCTTACCTCTGGAAAGGTAAGGCCTCCCATGGGGAGTCAGTAGAGCCTGGTACATTCAGTTGAGGCAGGTCTGAGCCCCTCCCACTTCATCAAGGTTGTGCACGTTGTCCCACCATAGGTAATGGGCTCCAAAAAGCCAGCTCATGTACCAGGGATAGATACTGATCTTACTGCCAGGGGGCCCCTTAAGCAGACCAAGCTACACAACTGTCTTGCTTATGCAGAGGGCCTGGTACAGTGCTCTTGGTTTAAAGTTCATGAATTCCTACTAGCTTAATGCAGAGACCCACAGAGATTCACAGCCAAGCACCAGGCCAAGCTCCAGGAGTCCAGTCGAAGAGAGGAAAGAGGGATTCTATTAGCAAGGGGCATCAAGATCATGATGCAGGCTTTCTTTTGGGCCACCAACCAGCTCTCAAATTATGACACAGAGACTTCTTATTAGTTATGAATGCTCAGCCTAGCTTAGGCTTGTTTCTGGCTAGCTCTTTTAAGTTAAATTAACCTATTTCTCTTTATCTACCTTTTGCCTTGGGGCTTTTTACCTTTCTTTCTTTCTGTATGTCCTACTTTCCTATTATCTCCAGTGTCTGGCTGGCTGGCAGCTGCCTGGTTTCTGGCTCTGGGTGTGTCCCTCTCTTTCTCCCTCAACAGGGAAGGTGAAACAGCAACACATCTTTACATAATTAAATGCAGCATAAACAAATGTAACAGACCTTTACACAGTTAAAGTGATACTCCGCAGCATAGACAAACGTAATACACCTTTGTCTAGTTAATGTAATATTCCACAACAGTAACCCTTCTCCAATTCAAATGGTAACCTTCTGACCCAGGGCCTTAGGCTGTGGAACCTTCAGGAAGGAACTAAGTCAGGAGAGTACAGCCCTTTGGAATGAGATTAGAATCTTTGGGAAAGGGACCTAGAGGATTAGTTAGGTTCTTCTCCTTTGAGGAAAGTGAGTGAGCATCACCATCTATGAAACAGACACCATCCTGTCTGCATCTTGACTTTGACCTTCACAGACTTCAGAATTGTGGGGAAGGGATTTACCCTGCTTCCGAGCTCCCAGCATCTGTTATTCTAGGGTGGCTCACCTTTATCCTTTTCTCCCAGGGAGCTTGTTCCCAGGGATGGGACACACACATTCAAACTTAGTGGTGCTGCTAGACCTTCTCCCAGGTTGCAACCACAGACCCTCTTACCTCCCACATCTGTTTGCTTTATAGTGGGCACCACTCATGGAAGAAAACTGCAGGAATCACTCCAAAGCCTCTGGAACCAGCCTGCCTGAGAATTTCTCCATAAACCAAATATTCAGCCAAGCCATGGCAGCAAGAAGCATCAACCGCCCCATGCTCCAGGCAGCTATTGCTCTCAAGAAGAAAGGTAAGAGTCTCTATGCTGCCCATCCCATGTTTGGCCTCATACACCAGGGCCCTTGGGAAACTGAGGGCAGAATACAACTAAGTATGTCTCAAGGTCACAGATCTGACACACTCTTAAAGCAAGCCCCCAGAACCAGCTTTACTACATGAGAAAACTCTGTACTGTTAGGATCCCTGGGGAAACGATGTAATTTTATATAATAAAGCAATTATCAGTAACTGCTTTATGAACAAAATTCTGTCCTTTTATTGGTGCTAATTACTATCAGTAATTATTCAAATGACCAAACTTCTGTCACAGATTTTATTTTTTTTCTCGTATCTTTTAATCTGTGGCTAATGTTTCTACATATGTTCTAATATTCTTTATCTAAAAGACCATTGCAAATAATTGGGATTAAACATTGAAACTGACTGACTGAACAGCATTTTGGATATAATTTGTGATCAGTGTTTTATAAAATTTTAATGGACTACCAATTTTTTTTGGAAGAAAAGTGTTTATTTCACTCACACATTCATAAAATCTGGTGGGCCAACAACATTCTAATCTCTATCCCATACAGTGATTTTGCTAAATTCCTTCAGAGTACAGGTAAAATGTTTTTCATCTCCCTTACATGATTAAAAACAAAGTCACCCAAATATCCCATATACATTTACATCTAAGTAACTTATTGCAGATCAACAGAGCATGAGCAGACAGAAAGCATCTTTTAATAGACAACTCCCTTGCTGACAGGGCATATACCAGACTACCAAGAAAGAATCACTCATTCTACTGTTTATCTAGAAAGTTAATCTTACAAGGAACCCTAGAGGAATCACAAACCTAAACTTTTGTACATAAAAGACAGCTGTACTTTAGATCTTTAGGATGGATACCTGTCTATCACTAGTTTCTTGTATCAGGAGATTGAGGGAAGGAATGGGTACAAGGAGTTAATCATCACCTTTAATCAACAACCAACCTTAACTGTTGGCCTGCTTTGTATTTTTTTTCGCATTTTTTTATTAAGCAATTTTCTACTCACCCTACATACCACCCACAGATCCCACCTCCTCTCTCCTCCCACCCCCCAGCCCTCCCTCCCAAGCCACGCCACATCCCACATCCTCCAAATCAAGGTCTCCCATAGGGAGTCAGCAGAGCCTGGCACACCGAGCCGAGGCAGGTTCAGGCTCCTCCCCACTGCACCAAGGCTGCACAAGGTGCCTAGTCCAGTCCCATGGGGGCTCCACAGCCACTAGTCCACAGTTCATGGGTCTCCACCAGCTGTCACAGATTTTTAAAACAAGGCTTTTAAGCAACTCTGATTTTTTCCAGTCTTCAGGTGTCAGAGTGACACTATGAGCTGGTGTGAGTTGAGATGATGTCATGTGGTCTAAGATACACAGTCACATCCATCCATGGGAAGGCATTTTATTTTAATGCCTGCCTCTTCTTCATGGACATCAATGAAACCATCTGCATCAGACATACGTCATTGTGGTCAAGACTTCTAACTTAGTCCATCTATGCTGCTCTAACAAAAGGCCTGAGACTAGAGAGTTTATAAAGGAGCACAAGATCAACAGACCTTTGTCCATGGGGGTCTTCATGCTTTATTTCATCATATTGGAAAAGGGGAGGGCAGAATAGAGTGTGGATGCCGAAAAGACAAGATATTGGGCCTGCAGCTCCCATTATTTTACAACAAGCACTGATTTCCTTCATGAAGGCAGAGCTCTCATGGCTCAGTCCTTTTGCTGAACCTCTGCCCACTAACACTATGATAGTAGGAATCAAGTTTACAGCACAAGATTTTAGGAAACACAGTCAAGCCTTAGCCCATCCCACATCCATAGCTCTTCACTCACCATAAGCTCATCTATCTCATTTCCATTCTCTCCTGTTTCTTGCCGTGGCTGGCCATGTAGATAGAGCCAGGAGAGAATGTCATCTCTATCTTTGTTTCTCTAGTCTTGAAATGGGATTTCAGTTCTTGATGGTCATGGCAGGTGTTTTGGGTTTTTTGTTTGTTTGTTTGTTTGTTTTGTTTTGTTTTTAATAGAGGGCACAAGGTCTTGGTGCTCACGGATAAGCATTAGGGGAACCAGGAATGTTAAACACACAAAGTTGTCTCCTCACAGGAAGATGGGAGTGGATATAGTTAATAGCCTGGTGACCTGTGCTATCTGTAGGGCCAGGCCACACTTGAATCCCCCAGACTATTATGTTTATCTCAGTCATTCTCCCTTGACCCTCTCTCTTCAGCATTGCTTCTGGGTCAACAGAACTCATCTTTAAGGAAGAGGCCATATGTCCTTTGTAAAGAGTTTCAATGTAAATGTGTCTAAAAATTTTGTTGTACACACATTGAGTTAATTATCATCAGGAAATTTTTTCCAAAAGTGTGCTTAAATATGACTAAAATAAACTGCTGGGTATCAGACTCTAGGAGTTTGAACCAACACAGGCTACTGAGTCATGTTAAACTGAATTTCCTTCTTGCCTCATGTTACTCTGCCCACCCTGGTGGTTGCAGAGACCCTCACAGTTTTTAAACATAGAGTTTTCAGTATAGAGTTTTAGTATGGACTGTGTAGGAGTACTGAACTCCACTGTGGGTTCTGAGCAGTGTGTGCCATGTCCATCTGTCAGTGTAAGATAGGAAGATCTTCCCTGCCTGCCACAGAAGTGGAGAGGGCCACATGGGCTGATGGAATTTAAGACGCCCTTATGAAATGAACCAATAGTGTCAAAATGCTGATGTTAAGTGGTGAGGAGTGGAGAGTGGTCTTCAGAAGGCTCCATGCTTTGCTTGCTCTCAGGACTGTGCTCATGGTAAGGATGATTCTTTCTCAACCTCTCTAATGAAATCTCTGTATGTAGAGACTAAAGTTAGTGAGCAGGAGCCACGGCAGGGACTTCCCCATTCTCAGGGGCCTCTGGAGGCATCCAGAATATGGCTCTCTATAGCTGGTCCTCTCCCTGGCAAACCCCTGCTCAGGATTCACAACATGCATCGTCACCAACAACTGGCTGGATGACAGCAACAAGAGAGGCAGCTTGGCGCAGATGATGTGTGACCTGAGCCAGCACTTCGACTTCCTGATTGAGTCCTGTCAGGTCGGGATGATCAAGCCTGAGCCTCAGATCTACAAGTTTGTACTGGAAACCCTGAAGGTCAAACCCAATGAGGTAAGTAGACACTCCCTTTCAGGGTGTCATAGAGATCTTGCAACAAGGGACTGACTGAGTTTACAGACTGGGGTGCACTTGAGGCCTGGCAGCATGGTCCTAGGGCCATTCCTCTTGTGTCAAGAGAGATGTTTTTGAGCACAGCTCAGTCTAGAATGTTCCACGGATGTAGCCCGTTGTGTGGCTGTTGATGTCATTAGATGATGTTAGAGCAGCTACCAAGTTTACTGATGAAACAGAGGCCCTGGGAGACTTTGTCAAGAACACAAAGCTAGTGAGAGTCACCCCGCCAAAGGGCGATCAGGAGTGGGTCTTCTTTGGCCATAGCCTCCCTGTTCAAGCATCATGTCCCCCTTGAATCCTGTCTCCATTCAGTGAGTGTCCTGAGAGTCACCACGCTGAAACACGGTATTATGATCTCCTTCTCTCATCTTAACGGTTGACTGGACTAAGGTCCCTCTCCTTCATGTCCTGTCCCTTCCTCCTGCTGGACCCACCTCACCACAAGATGCTCAGAACAGAACCTAGACCCCCATCCCTGAGGACCACGTCCTTCAGCTCCTCACATAGAGCTTCCCCTGGTCCTGTTCTCAGGTGTTTCCTTCTAATGTTCTACTCACACAAGATGCTGCCTCTGGCTGACGCTCATACTGGTTGGGTCCAGATTGTTTTTCTAGATGACTTTGGGAGTAATCTGAAGCCAGCCCGTGACATGGGGATGGTCACCATCCTGGTCCGTGACACAGACACTGCTCTGAGAGAATTGGAGAAGGTCACAGGGACACAGGTAACTTAGGTCTGGGTGGGGTCTAGCTTCCTGACATCCCTCTGTGGTGTAGGAGAAGGCAGTGAGGAGGCTAAGGTGCTCACTGGCTGCTCTGTGAGTGATTCTGGGGCAGAGGGAGTCCATCGCCTGTGGCTCAGGCAGTACACACCCCTGACCAGCATCCATCCATTTCTTTCTATGAAGCCAGTGAACAAGAGTTCAAACCATCCTTTGGTAAGTCAGGAAACTAAGACAAGAGAAAGGCATGTAAAGGCTGGACCATGGCTCAGTTGGCAAAGTGTCTGCCATGCAAGTGTGAGGACTGACTGTGATCTCTAGCATTCACGTGGAGCCTGGGCTCAGTGGCACATGTGTGTGACAGAAAACAGAGTCAGGAAGGACGGCTTTCTTAGACGGCCCCATCTGCACTAGAGATGGCAAGTGTAGCCATGAAGGATGGCCAGGCTGCCCAGTTGGGACTCAGGCATTGGGAGATTTACCAGCACGTGTGCTCAGTAGCTCATCCTCCGCTACTGATGCTTTGGGGACCAACACCAGTAAGGTAAAGAAGGGAGTATTCTGAAACTTTCCTCCTTACCCAGATGTTATCCAAAGACAGGTCAGGGGAAGCCTCTTAGCTCTCCAGAGGCCAAGGCCAAGGCCCAAGACACAGGCTGTTAAGGGACGGGCTCTCTGAGATTCATATACTGAAATGGTAAAGCCCAGTATCTCAGGATGTGATTGGATTTGAACACAGGGCCTTGGAAGAGGTGATTAAGGCAACAGAAGACCAGAAGGAGGAAACGGCAACCTGGTATGGCTGGTGTCCATGTAAGAAGTGGAAACTAAGCCTCAGGCACACGGAGGGACACATGGGGACCCAGAGGGAGACAGCTATCTATAAACACAGAGCAAGGCCTCAGGAGAAACTGGCCCAATTAACACCTTCATCTAAGACTTCCATCCGGGCTGGAGAGATGGCTCAGAGGTTAAGAGCACTGACTGCTCTTCCAGAGGTCCTGAGTTCAATCCCCAGCAACCACATGGTGACTCACAACAATCTATAATGAGATCTGGTGCCCTCTTCTGGTGTACAGACATACATACAAACAGAACACTGTATACATAATAAATAAATAAATCTTAAAAAAAAAAAAAAAAGGCTTCCATCCTCCCAAACTGAGGAAATAGCTGTCTGTTATTGAAAGCGGCCTGTCTGTGGAACTCTATGGTGGGAACTTGAACAGAGCTGGGCTGCAACTGACTGAAGGGAGACCACTTCTGACAGAGGCATTACAGAGAGGCAGCAGCCATGCCTGGCCCGAGCCTGGTGACCATCTGAGGACTTCTGTGGAGGATGGTCTGAAACCACAAAGATTTATAAGTCTCGTGTTTTTATGACTCATCTGATGTTCCTTTGGTAGCCTCAGGGCCTCAGTGGAACACTGCCAGTCATTTAGGGACTTGGGATGACAGAGGACCTACTGTCACCTACTGGGGGCTTCCAAAATCACACAGGATGCCCAGTTGAAAGATGGGAGATGAGGGTCGTCGATAGAGAGTCACGTGTGGGTTTTCTTGGCTTGACCAGGGGGCTGTGTACTCCTGTCTGCAGTCCACTGGCCAGAACTCAGTCACAAGACTCCACTGGACTGAGACAGCTGATGGAGTCCAGCCATGCCCGAGCTGGAGGGGTTTGGTTCATGAGGACCGTCAGGACTCACTCAGGACGGGTGGCCGAGGTGATGTCGGGGATCTCACACTGTGCCCATCATTGTTTCAGTTCCCCGAGGCTCCTCTACCAGTGCCCTGCAACCCAAATGACGTCAGCCACGGGTATGTGACAGTGAAGGTGAGTCGGCCATGTCCTCTCTGACCACAGTACGTAAAATGGTATATGAAACAACAAGGACCGTTGAGCTGGCCGTCCACAGATAGGAAAACAGAAGATGCCAAAGCTCGGCGGGTGGCCAGAGAGCCCTTGGTGCATGTTTGGAATCACAATCATTGGGCAGCAGAAACAAAACAGATTCCTGGGGCTTGGTGACCAACAAGAATGGCCTACTTTGTGAGTTCCAGGCCAATGAGAGATCCGTCTCAAAAAGAGAATTAAAATTAAAAAATAAATAAATAAGGTGGACAGCTCCTAGGACATGTATCTATTGCTGTGATGAAATACCACAACTCAGGCAACTTATAGTAGGAAGATTTTGTTTGGACTTATGGTTCCAGAGGACTAGAGTTTATGATAGTTGAGCAAAGGTATGGCAGCAAGTGGCTGGAGCAGCAGTTGAGAGCTCACATCTTGATCCACAAGCAGGAGATGGAGAGAGCATGCTGGGACTAGCACAAACCTCAAAACTCCCCCTCTGCAGCACACCTCCTCCAACAAGGCCACACCTCTTAATCCTTCCCAAGCAGTTCCACCTTCTGGAGACCAATTAACTAAATGCATGGGCCTATGGGAGTTATTCTCATTCAGACCACCACAGAATGATACTCAAAGTTGACCTCTGGGCATCATACATGCATACAACCACGTGTTCCCTCACATGCATGACCTCCCCAACACATATATGCACATGCACACAAAGCAAACAGCCCTTCATAACGTAGACATAGTATTCTACATATCACCATTTGTTTTATACAAAACCAGGGCCCAGCTGAAAATCATGAGATATTGCCAGTACCAAGTCACTTTAGAGAGGAAGCTAAATCGTTTTGATTCTGTTTGCTCCCAACTGCACGCTCTTTTCACTTTGTAGTGAAAACTGCCTGGTGTGTCCCCCACATTGGCCACTGACAGTTCCCAGCCATTGTCACCTAGCCTTTGGGTCTTGAGCTGAGGTGGCTGGGTCAGGCAAGGTCTGGCTGTCCCCTGCAGTGGCTTGTGGAATGCCACCTACAGAAGTGAGCCCAGTTTTGCTTACACTAGCATCAAGTTTACTGTCAACTCCCCTCTCTCTTCCACAGCCAGGGATCCGCCTGCATTTTGTGGAGATGGGCTCTGGCCCTGCCGTGTGCCTCTGTCATGGGTTTCCTGAGAGCTGGTTTTCTTGGAGGTACCAGGTGAGGGAAATTGAGAAAGGTGCTCACAAGGCAGGGTAAGGAGAGAGGGAATTTAGATGCTGTGGGCCAGCCTGGGATGTTATGGACGAATCATCTCCAAATTGTGACCGCAAGGCCTCAGTGATGCTGAGTACAGAAAGTACCTTGGGGCTGTACTGATCCTCAAGACACCTGTACAAATCGTAAGGAGAGTCTTGAGGACATTCTCCACCTCTTGTTGGGAAATCTTAGTAATGAACCCAGGAATGTGCAAAGGCTTTATCAGACAAGATGTTCTGTTCAATGCGGCTTTGATGCCGTGTACAACCCCACCACTGTCCATGGCGGTCTTATGAGATGGGCTCCTTGTGAGATGGTCTCCGTGAGGATGAGACTAACGAGCACCATCTGGCACTTTAGGTGGGACCATTTACAAGAAAGAGGGAGGAAGGCATACAAACAAGGGCCATCAGCTAAGGACAGGTGAAACCACACTGCCATGCCCTTGAACTGTTTTGTTTTCCAGATCCCAGCTCTGGCCCAGGCAGGCTTCCGGGTTCTAGCTATAGACATGAAAGGCTATGGAGACTCATCTTCCCCTCCCGGTGAGTTAGCTGTCCTATAGATGTCCTGTGTGGTCATGTTTTTCTTTCTTCAGCATTTCTAGTGCCCCTGAGCTCTCCAGCCCCCCGAGCTTGCCCTGTCCAGGCTGAGCACCTCTGATGAGGCCCTCATCCTTCCCTTTAGTGTTCCGTATCTTTGGGCTTGGGTTGCTCCTGCTCTGTACACTCTGAGTGACCCAGGTGGCCCACAGGCTTGCGTCAGAGGAGCCCTCTGCTGGTCATCAGGGATGTAGAATGCAGGATGTACCATCTATTTCTAGAAAGGTTTTCCTCTACTGAGCTGAAAGACTGGTTTCAGTTCCTCAGGTTTTCCTCTCCTCTGCCCTGGCCACACCCATTCTTTCTGTGAAGGCAGCTGCTCTTGGTACCTCATGTCAGTGGGCTCCTTCGACAGCTACCCTTTCATGACTGGCTGATCTTATCTAGTGTCATGCCTTCAGTGTTTACCCCGTCGGATTGCCATACCTCCTCTCTTTCGGGATGAATGCTCTCACGGTGTGCAAACCACCAACTGCCTATGCATCCATCCACCAAAGAACACTGGGTTTCCCCCATCTTTTGGCTACTTTGAATAGCACCGATCCGGACTTGGGTACACACACACTTGCACATCCCCACCTTCCGTTCTTTAGAACTGCTGGATTCTGCAGCACTTGTAGGTCAGATCTAAGCCCTATGTCTACAGAACCCAAAAGTAAGCTATACGCAGCCTCTCAACCCTGAGGCCATTTGTAGGTTCATGAGCCTTTTCCTGATAGAAAGAATTCTTCATTCTTATTAGGTTCAAGTGAGTCTTTAGTCCAAAGGTCTTCAGAGCCCAGGTGTGGAGGCAGGGGCATGATGCAGCCAGGCATGAACACAGCTCCTCCAAAGAACAGTGATGCTCTTGACACCTGGGCTCTCTAAGCTGCTTCCCACGCCCCTTAACCCTCGTGATCACATCTGGCATGTCTGGCTTCTGTGACTGAAGTCTGCTAACCTAGACTGGGACTTTGGCCACTCCCAGGACCCTCCTCCTGGTCCCTTGACATGTCATGCTGGAGTGCGTGGTGGGTCATTCCCTAAGCATGGCAATGTCGGCTCAGTGACTCCTGCCTCCTGAATGACACCAAACTGAACTTTAGACTTAAGGGCAGCTTTCATCTATAGAGCCCTGGGAAGCCAGCTTTCCAGTTTTGAGTTATGAGAATACTTGCTTTGAATTCACCTCAGAACAGTCCGCTGAGAATTGCCTGGGAAAATGACATGGACACATCACATTCTTGATAGAGCTTATGAAAAGGGAAGGGTTAGGACTTTTATTGAATGATTTTGTTATTTTTCTTACATTTCCACCATGTGGGTTTTTTGACATTTCTTTCTCTTTATGCTCACTGGAATAGCTATAATTGGTTTTTAAAAGAGTCACTTACTCCCCAAAGCAGTCTTCAGGTACACTGCAGCCCTTATCAAAATGTCAATGGCTTTTTTCCCCGGAGACAGGGATTTACTGTGTATCCTGGCCAGCTTTAAATTCACTCCCTGGCTCTGACTCCCAAGTGTTCAATGGCATACTTTTAGACAGAAATAGAGAAATTCTACAATTCATGCAGAACCACACATATCCACAAAGAATTGAATGCATTCTGAAAAAAAAAACCCACAAAGATGTAGGGATTTGAAATCAAATGTTGTGATTTCAAACACTATTCCAAGTTTACAATAGTTGAGTGGTATGATACCAGAAAGAAGACAGAGGTCGGGGCAAGTGGAACAGACCAAAGAGTTCAGAAGTAAACACACACACACAGAGAGAGAGAGAGAGAGAGAGAGAGAGAGAGAGAGAGAGATAACTGGTCTTTGACAAGGGTGCCAGGAATATACTGCAAGGAGGAGCTAGCTCTTCAATAGAGACAGTAAGGAACAGCCAACAAAATCGAACTGGGCTTTTATCTTATAGCGTGCTAACACCCAACTCAAAATAGACTTAAAAAGTAAACAGAATCAATATATTGAGAGGTTTTTGGCTTTTTGTTTGTTTGTTTATAAATTTAAAATCACATTATATATCTGTGGGGTGTGTGTGTGTGTGTGTGTGTGTGTGTGTGTGTGTGTGTGTGTGTGTTTTAAGACAGGATCTCATTATGTAGATCAGATAGCCTTGAACTCACAGAGATCTGCCTGTCTCTGCCTCCTGAGTGCTGGGGATTAAAGGCATGTGCAAACATGCCTGGAATTTATTTATTTGTTCATTCATTCATTTCTAATTACAGAAATAGAAGAATATGCCATGGAAGTGTTATGTAAGGTAAGAAGCCTCTTCAGTACCATCTACAGTGTTGTTTCCATCCTGAGTTTCTCCCTGATATAAGCCAGAAGCACAGGTGTCCATTTAAACTGTAAGAAAGCACAGTGCACAGCATTTGGGTGTCAATTCTCACTGAACAGGATGGTGATAGCTCTAAATGACAGCCAGAGTGTATGAAGCATAAAGTGTGATTCCCAAATAAGATTGGGAAGCCTGAGGTTGCTGCCCAAGGTTGACAACTAGTAGATCCATATTGGAAACCTTCCATAGTCAACCCTCCATCCCATTCTGAGAGTCTTCAACCAGCAGCTCTGCATGTAAACTGTGCCTTCTCTGCCACAAAGCTCAGATAGAAGCCCAGCTTCTAGGTGGGACTGTCCTCCTGCCTCAGTTTTCCAGCTGTGATTCTCCCCCTTTTCCAGATCTTGCTCAGGTTTCCCCCACCAAATCTCCAGTAATTCATTGTAGGAGCTTCTCCCAGCCCACCACCATCCACTCACCTTATTTCTGTTGGAATCTAGTCTCAGGACGGGTGCATTGGGTTACCTCACAGAACCACACTCCTGCATGGGGTCCTGAGGTCAAAACGAACAAGATGAAGAGAACAGTTCCCATCCTCTGTCTTTGAAGGGTCATTAGTACATCTACTACTAGGAACTAGCCCAAGAGAACTCATGATGAGAAAATCCAGACTCGAGTGTTCAAAGCAACCCCATCAATAGTATCTAAGAGTGGAAACAACCCAAACACCATCAGCTAACGAGTAGACAGGTACTATGCCATTATCCATGCTCCGGAAGGTTACTGGGTCGTGAAGAGTAGGGAAGCATCAGAGTGTATCCCCACATGAGCCAATCTGGAAGCTACAATGTTAAGCAGAAACCAGTTACGAAAGCCACATACCAAGTAATTCCATTCATGTGGAGTTTTCAGAATAGGCAATCCAGAAGGAACTGAGATTAGTGGCTGCCAAGATGCAGGGGAACTAGAAAAGAATGTGATGCCTGATGGGTTAAACCTCAAAGGGAGGTTTGCAAAGTTTATGGAATGAAGACTTTCTAATACTGGACGGTGGTGACAGTTTCACAACCCTGATTGTTCTAAACCCACTGAAGTGTGGACTTTAAAGGGGCTAATTATATGGTATGTGACTTATATTCATAATGCTCTTTTTAAAAATCACCACAATAATTTAAACATAAAATCGTATTTAAAAAGCCGACATTGGCTTCAAATACAGGGTCAGAAAAAAAAAGTGGAATTAAGACCCATAACACTGCTTGTCTTCAAGTGCCCATAAAACTTTCTCATCATAACTCCCCAAATACCTTTCAAAACAATTTCCCTCAACTATAACTCCTAAATTTGTGTGGCAGTTCATCACATAACTCTTAGGTTTTTGTAAAGCTGGGTTCTCCTTTCATTTAATTTTTATTTTTAATTGACAAGTAATGTGTTTTGTCATGCATAGCGAGATGTTTAATATCCTCCGTAGCACGGTCACGTCAAGGTAACTGACAGATGCGTGACCTCAGATAGATGCGTATCAAGATGTTTTGATGTTTAATATCAGTTACCGAATGGTCTCATCTAGGTAACTGACAGATGCGTGACCTCACATAGTCATCATTGATGCTGACAGCACGACATTCACCTGACATTTTTCAAGGATCTATCACTACTAATTATAGTCACTTTGCTATAGAGTAGGCCTCTTGCAACTTCTCTCTCCCTCTCTGATTGTAATTATTTATCCCTTGACCAGTCTCGTGCTCACCTTCCTCATGTCCACTGTTTCAGCCTCTGCTATTCTTCAGCACTGCTTCATGGAAAGCTGTTCTAGACCTCATAAGAATGAGCTCACAGGCTACTTGTCTGTGTTGGCTTATTTCATTTAGTTTCATGTTCTCCATGTTGCTCCAAATAACTTGATTCCACCCTTTTGTGTCTGACTAGTATCCCTTTGTGTATGTAGCCTTAATTTTTTGCATCTTTCATCAACTGATGGACACTTAGGTCAATGCCATCTTTTGGCTTCCATGGATATGCTGCAATAAACATGAATGATTTTTATGTTAGGCTGAGAGCCTTTATTCTACCCATAAACCTCCTGTATATTTATAGCCTTGGGATTCCAAACTGAAAATTCTGGATGCAGCATAGCAAAACTATCTTTTCAAGTTCAGTCGTGTTTGGAGATGTGTCTACACCCAGCTGACCCTTAAACTGTGTGTGTGTCTTTTGGCGTGGGGTTTAACCTTTGCAGGTCAGGCTCTCAGCTGGAAGATGCAGTGAATGGCTGGGGCTGTATGTTTTGCAAGGTTCCTTAGGATCCAAGTACAGTTCTCAGCTCGTGGAGTCTAGAGAGGACATGGAACTCACTGTAACTTCTATGATGAGCCAGAATGTGGAAAGGTGTTACATGTAGTTCATCAGGGTGTGTCACCCATACTGTTGTGAGCTCTTGGGGCCTATGAGTTCCTAGAAGTGATGGCAGAATATGAAGAGGTGTTCATGTGCACTTCTCCAGGACAGAACTCATGGTTTCTATCAGAGACTGCAAGAGGTCTCAGGAAACAGAGAGACCGCTGTGGTTCAGGAAAGGGGTGGGTGCTCTCATGACATGATCTGCCCACTGACACCCTGTCATTTTAAAATGGAGTTTTCCTGAAGCCCATCCTGACAGTGTGTGGCATGTGGCAGACTGTTTCTGTCCACATTACCTGTCTGATGCTGAGTCTGTGTGCTCTTTTTTTTTTAGGAGATGGTATCATTCCTGGATAAGCTGGTGAGTCATTCCTTCGAGCTGATCTCTTTGGAGAATTCTGTGTAGATCTTTGTAATGAAAGGAAAGCTGGATGCCTTGGAGGGTTGGCTGTTGGTGACCATGAGCAGAGAGGACCAGGGCAGGGGAGATATGAGCTTCAGATAGCAGGGGGAGAAGGATGGTCCCAAAATTAAAGATAGCCAAGGGTGAGGGTGGAGTAGGTGTCATTCATTCAAGAAAGTGAAGGGAAATGCCTTTGTTGGCATCCATCCAGGGAGGGGAACCTTGAGTATTAGGGAAAGGTGTAGGGAAATAATCTATAAGCTAGTACTTCACAGTTCATTAAATCTTGAATCTCTTCCAACAAATCTCAGATCAAACTCAGTCACAGGAATGAAAGTGGCCATGGTCAGAGCACATGTACTATTCCCGAGACCACTCTGCCTCATGGCATTAGTCTGGACTGGGATGCAAACACTGTAGGGCAGACTGGAGAGGAGGAATGTTCTAGGCCAATGGCAATGGAGAGAGTAAACAGAGAGCCACAGAGCAGTGGGACTTCGCTTATTAACCGGATGTAAGATGGAGAGAAAGCCGGGGTGACTGACTTCACAGCGGTAGGCACTGTGCAGGAAACAGGGGAGGGTGATGGCTGTCTCCACTCCATGGAATTGGGTCAGGAAGTGCTGTGTGTGCGTGCGTGCATTTATACATGTGTGGGGGGGGGGGCATCTAAGTGAGCTTGCCCAGTCTTAACTCTGTGGTCTTCTTAATTCACAACTGTTAGCTGCCTGAGAATGTTACCAACAAGGACTCATGGTCTTAGGTTAGTAGGGCCGTGTATCTATCCCTAGACAGATCTGATAGGACTGAGGAAGAAGCCTGGGCCAGCTGTGCACCTGCCTCGGGGGTGGATATAGAAGCAATTGGAACAGATCTATTCCCCATGGACAATGCCCCTTCAAACAGAAAGTTCCTAGGGGCTGAGCTGTGAGGAAATCCATTATAAAAGGCAGAGGAGAGCCCGAAGTTGGAAACATCAGCCTAGGAAGCCCAGGCTCACTGCAACCACAGGAAGAATATGGCAAAGGAAGTGTCTGATGTTGAGAACCATCAGAAGGGTGGGAGCCCTGAGAACCACACAAAACTGCTCCCTCAAACAAGAGGGAGGGGTGGAGCCCACTGGGACCGAGTGAAGGCACTTAGGGCGGTGACTGGTGTAGACCACCATGGGAGGCTTGATAGTAGACAGGAAGGGACAGAGCACGGCAGGGACCTGGGACAAGGAGCCATCTTCAGAGGGGTGGAAAGGCTGAAGGCATCTGAAAAGCCTCAGATGACCAACGGGGCAGCATTGGAGAAGGGAAGAGAGCCTGATGTAACCTATGTTGGGAGACCCAGTTGGAATGATGACTATTGCTTTCCACGTATGTGGTCCAGGCAGATCACTTCCCACCTGTGTGGCAGCCATTGCAGGCTACTGGGAGGCCTCCAGGCGTGGACATGAACGCCTCCACATGGGTGTAGTAGGTGTTCAGTCAAGGAAAGCTGCCGTCAGCAGCAGCTGTAGCAGAAAGGGAGGAAGATTTTTGGACTTCTTGTGGCTAAAAGAGAAAAGGTCCCAGAAGAGTAAGGGCAGAATCGTAATCACACAGTGAGCGATGACCTTGGAGCCTGGAGAGGAAAGTTACCGTTTTAAAGAGAGAAGGTGGGGTGAAACAAAGATGATTTGAGAGAAGGGAGAGAGACAGACAGGCAGAGGAGAGAGAGAGAAAGGAAGAGAGAGAGAGAGAGAGAGAGAGAGAGAGAAGGAACTCATGGCTGCTGGTCCTGTCTTCAAAGCCTAGTTATTTGTGGAGACTGAAGAGGGTGGGGATGTGTGAGAGGTGGAGTTTAGAATGATGCACACCTCAGAGGAGTTTCTGGGGTGCCTGGTGGAGTCACTAGGCTGTCAAGGAGAGAGAGGCCTTTGGCTCTTCACTCTGCATCCCAGAAATCCACCCTCATCGGGTCTCTTCTTGTTTCTCTAGGGGATCCCTCAAGCAGTGTTCATTGGCCACGACTGGGCTGGTGTGCTGGTGTGGAGCATGGCTCTCTTTTACCCTGAGAGAGTGAGGTAAGCAGCCAGGTGCAGTAAGGATTTGCGAGGTTGGACTTAGAGTCTCCTCCTGCCTCCAACAACCCCCCTCCCCAGCCAGGTGCCTCCGCTCTGCAAAACTTCTAGAAAACGTGTTCAATAGAGAAGGTAATCACACACTCAGATGAGCCTACTGAGCTCCTGGGAACAGCCTCTGACTGACAATGAGGCGGCGAGTAATTCAGAGCCAGAGTGTCTTGGAGTGCAGGCTGGCTCTGAGTGGAGTAGATAAAGAGGTGATAAAGGGTTATAGTGTCGCAGTATTAAGCAGAAGGAGAGAGTTCACCCTGGACTAAGAATCAGAAAACGTGCCCTTTAAGTGGGTGTTACGGCGCATGCCTATAATCCCAGCACATGGGAGGCTGACGCAGGTGGATTGTGAGTTCAAGGTCATCCTGGGCTACAGAAAGAGAGTGAGAACAAGAGAGGCCTTCAGTTCTGTCCTGCAGTGACCATGTGACAAGTGTCACCTCCTAGCCCCTGGTCGCTTCTACTACAAAGCTGCAACTGAAGCTCATAGCCAGACCGACAGCCTGAAATGCTGTGTGGGTGCACAGCTGCCATGGCATGTCCCCGTCACCACCACAGTATCCATGGTCATTATCAAGGCTCTGGTGGAAGTTTCTGGATGGCCTGGAATCTAGTGGGTGAAGTGGACCTCATGGCCACGCACGGTTAGCTAGAAAGCTGCAGTTAAAGCCTCTACCTTGGTAGGAGAGGCATATAGGCAGCAGGGTCTGCATGCTCCAGATAATGCAGTCGCTTTTTAAACGGCCGTCTTTTGAAGAACAGAGAGCCGCCCTCTTCACACGGTGAGATGACATCAGAGACTGAAATTAATCAGGAACTTCCTAAAACATTTTTAAAATATATACCTCATTTGTATTTATTTTTAAACCTATTTTTATTTTGTGTGTGCCTATGGTGTGTGTTGTGGATATATATTGTGCATACATGCCAGTGTATGGGAGGGTGCCCATATATGGAGGCCACAACAAGACACCAGGCTTCTTTCTCTGTCTCTGTCTTATTACCTTGAGGCAGGGGGTCTCACTGGACTAGCAGCTGGCTTTTTTGACCAGGCTGGCTGAGGAGTAGACTCGGGCTTCGCCTCTCTCTGCTCCTGCAATACAGAGGATTCCGGGCACTTGTTTCCATGCCTGGCTTCTTATATGGTTGCTGAAAATTTGAACTCAGGTCCTCAGGTCTTTGTGTTTGTAGAGCGAGTGCTCTTACCCACTAAGCTACCTCTCCCGACCCCTCCTAAAACACTTCTAAAGTGTATGCATTACTGCTCTCCTCCCCCATCCTTACTCCTTCCTTCTCTCTTTCTCCTGTTTCACTTAAACTGGACATCAGAGTTTAATTCTTGTCTTAGTTAGGGTTTCTATTGCTGTGAAGAGACACCATAACCACAGCAACTCTTATAAAGGAAAGCATTTCACTGGGGCTGGTTTACAGTTCAGAAGTTCAGTCCGTTATCATCATGGCAGGAAGCATGGCAGCCTGCAGGCAGACATGGTGCTGGAGAGGTTGCTGAGAGTTCTACATTGGGATCTGTCATCAGCAGGAAGAAAAAGTAAGCCACTAGGCCTGGCTTGATCTTCTGAGACCTCAAAGCCAGCCCCCTGTGACACACTTCCTCCAACAAACCCACATCTACTCCAGTAAGGCCACACTTCCTAATAGTGCTACTCCCTGAGCCTATTGAGACCATTTTCAGTCAAACCACCACAGTTGTTAAACAGATTGTACAGTAACCAAAGAGTTACTGTACAAGCAAACTGCATGCTGCTGAAAATAAACCAATAGGAATATAGCCATGAGCATGATGTGTAGCTTAAAGAAGACCATATGTGTAGCTTGAGTTTTCCTGCCTGGCCCACGGTCAGGATAAATCTCTCTCACCTGCCAGTCCCACAGCCGCTCAGACCCAACCAAGTAAACACAGAGACTTATATTGCTTACAAACTGTATGGCCATGGCAGGCTTCTTGCTAACTGTTCTTATATCTTATATTAATCCATTTCTATAAATCTATACCTTGCCACATGGCTCGTGGCTTACCAGCATCTTTACATGCTGTTTGTCCTGGTGGTGGCTGGCAGAGCCTCCCTCTGCCTTCCTGTTCTTTTTCTCCTCTCTGTTAGTCCCGCCTATACTTCCTGCCTAGCCACTGGCCAATCAGTGTTTTATTAGCAACACATTTGCCATACAGAACATCCCACAGCACATATGTGTTATTTTTCTCAACTTAGTCTCTTCCCAGCAAAAAATGTAGAAACATTTTACTGGCCAAACTGAGGTTTTGCCTGAATAGCATCAGACCTGAGACACCCCAGCAAGCCCTAGTCTCCAGTTCCTCTCTTGTTCTGTCTCAGGCACCCTAACCCTTAGCAATGTAGTGATTACTTCCAATCACTCCCAGAAAGGGCTGGGGGTGACCACAAAGGTATGTGTGTGTCCACAAAGGTATATGTGTGTGTCTAAGGCAGGTAAGGTTAAAAAGGAAGCTGCAGTTGAGTCGGGGAAACTCTACTAGGTTAAGACTCCAAACACCTGTGCTCTAATCCCAGGTCCCCACTCGCCGACGAAGTGAGACTTGGTGGACGCAATTTCCCACTTCGGCTTCAGTTTTGACCTGAAATGTTCTTTCTGGGTCGTGTCTGTCTCAAGAGGCTCTTGGTTTTAATGTTGCTTCTTCTTCTTCTCACAGAGCCGTGGCCAGTCTGAACACTCCGTTCATGCCACCCAATCCTGAGGTGCCTCCTTTGGAAGTTATCAAATCTATCCCAGTTTTTAATTATCAGCTGTACTTCCAAGAACCAGTAAGTAGGGGACGCCAAGAGCTATGGAGCCAATGGTGTTGCCTCTCTCCCCTCCTCTCCCTCCTCCCCTCCTCTTTGCTCCCCTCCCCTCCCTCCTCCCCTCTCCTTCTTCTTCTCCCTCTCCTCTGCCCCTTAAATATCCTGAGGCATTAGTTAGAAATGTAAAAAGGACTTTGCAAACAGACTCGGGCATACTGGCCACAGATCCAGTGGGTCCTTCGTGAGTAGGTGAACATTTCTCTGTGTCTGTCTGGGTGGCCACTGGCTGAGGAGCAGGGGACGGTGCCAGGCTGGCTTCTGCTGCTTCTGCGATGTGTGCAGCAGGAGCCAAGTGCTCACTTAAAGCTGCCGGTCTCAGGCTCTTGCTAGGGACCTTGTCCTCTGCTCTCTGACAACTGAGCCTTGTGAAATGTCACCAACAGCCAAAGAGCCCCACAGCAGGCACTCAAGAGTGTTGAAAGGATGTGGGGTCGTTCGAGGTTTCAGCACAAGTCCCACAAAGATGCCTTTCAAAGACAGCCCTGGAGTGTATGATCCTTGTGATGAGGGTCTGGCACCACCTTTGACAGGGACTCTCTGAGAACATTGTGAGTCACCTGTCCAGAAATAACAAGAGTCCGTCCTCCATGCACTCTAACCAATGAGCTACACAGCCCAGCATCAGCTGAGCTGGACTGTAGGAAGACTTCTGAATCAAGCAGGCGTTTTGCTTGCCACTTCCATAGTTTAGCAAATCTGGAGCTGTCCCAGAAGCCATGCCTCCTTCAGGAATCCCCATCCCCTGCTCGGGAAGCCCTGCTGCCCTCCACCACCACCAAACAGCTCTGCCCCCTTGATCCCACATTGCTGTGTGTGTGCTCCTGGCTCACCTCAAGGGCCAGGGCTCACCTTGCTCTTGCAGCATCTGTGGATGCCTGGGGTACAGTAGGACTGAACCAATGCTCTCAGAAAGGGGGATCCTACAGCCGCATGCACAAAACCATGTGATGACCCTGATCCTGAGCCCTTGGATGCATGGAGAGGTCTCTTTTTCTGGTTCTGTACATTTTGCCCTTTGAGGTGGATTGATGCTGGATCTGTGCCCATGCAGGGAAGGAGTGGGGGCATTGATCATCCCCCCCATGCTGAATTTGCAGTTGAAGATTTATGATGAGAGCCATGTTGGCTTGTTAATTATGAGCCCACTCATTTGTAAGATTCGATTCCATGGAGAATCAATGGACGTCTTCTTCAAGGTGATGAATGCCAGGCAAGAAATAGCAAAGGGAGGCTGTAGATCCGCAGTGATGGATGAGCGCCTGCCCTGCCTGTGAGTCGGGCTCAGTCAGGATTCTTATTTATTGAGAGCCAACCTCACCCCAGAAGCAGCTTCTGTTGATGAGGCACACTTCAGTGTCTGGAGCCCTGCAGAGGCCTCCACAGAGCTCTGCTCTCACGTGGGGCTTAGAAGAGTAAACAGAGGCCAAGAGGTGGCAAGGCTCAGAGAGCGTGTGGGGAAATAGTTCTGCCCACTCACATGAAAGTCCATCATGCCGACAGGGGGGGAGTGCAAAGGTGAGGGCCAGAAAGGAGAGGATAAAAGGGATTGTGCTCTTGGGGACATATGGAAAGGCTGCATTTCACAGTGGCAGGTATCCTGACTGCTCCTTATATGCTCCTAAGCCCAGCATTAGCACCTAATGCACATGGTTCAAGCCCCAGTACTGACTCATGACCTTAGCTCTCCAAGCCCTGGGTTGATTCGTCATCTGTCAGATGGGGATTGGTAAGGATTGAAAGGGATTGTGCATGTTTCTTATCGTGCTGACATGACACGCAGGCTCGGTAGCATGTGGTGATTATTGTACACACAGGCCGGGTGACACAAGGTGATTATTACCATCAACACTGTCACTGTTCTTAAAGTTACTGAATGGCACCAAAATCGCCTAGTTTTTATTTTTACTTTCAATATTATCAGGAGATATAACCGAATATGGCCAGCTGCAGCCTGACGGGTGATGACAGGATCTTAGAATTTCTTGCCTAGTTCAGAATGAAACAGAGTTGGGATTTATCCAAAAGAGAGAGTACACATTTTAGACTTAAGCATGGAAGTTGAGAGGGAGACCTCTAAACACTATATATAGTCACAGGTGTAATTTACAGCCAGGCTCAAATATTAAGCAAACTTTAAAAATTGAGTTTCAAGCCGGGTGTGGTAGCGCAAGCCTTTAATTCCAGCACTCAGGAGGCAGAGGCAGGTGGATCTCTGTGAGTTTAAGACCAGCCTGGTCTAAAAAGTGAGTTCCAGGACCACCAGGGCTACACAGAGAAACCCTGTCTCGAAAACCAAACCAAAACAAACAAACAAAAAATTAAGTTTCAAATGCTTTTGTGAAAATGAGTTAGTCTACTCTCTTATCTTTAACAATTTCCTTCTGTCAATGATGCTGTGAGGTGGTTTGTGTAGTGCATAGTTCATGTTTGTGAATGACAGAGACATCAGCATAGTTCATGTTTGTGAATGATAGAGACATCAATGAGGTTCAACTCGGAGATTGCATTGAGGCCGTAAGTAGGCAGGGTCCTCTGGCTGGTCTGACACTCTTGTTTAGGCTATCTTTGGGAGAGGATGGCAGCTTCACAGTGGGTTCTAGAGGGTGGCATTATTTTTGTTTTCTCGGGTGACATTCTTGACTCTCAGTCAAAGAGAAATAGAAACCAGGGCCTGAAGTGAGTGTCTGTTTCCTCTTTCCTAGGCTCTTCATTTTTTCTGTCTCATCCTGCCTCAGACTGCTCCCCACCCCCACATACACCTTCCCTTCCTCCATTCATATTTTTTCTTTCTACTGAGGAAGGAAAGTATTAATAGGTGCCCAGAAAAGGCTCAATGGATGGAAAGGAGGGTGGGTAGCAGTGGAAACTATATAAGGAAGGAATACCAGGGAGATGTTGACTACAGCTGGGTTTTCAAAATCTCGGTTTTTTTGTCATGCCTCTGTGTATCTGGGGGGAAGGTCACTTCCTTTTTCCTGTGCCCGCCCTGGTGGGGAAAGCCTTTAGTCATAGGAGTGCCCTTGGTGTTGGTCCTGTTTTATGCTAGTTTTATTCCTAGGCAGCTGTAGGAACCGTATGATGTCATCAACTATGCTCAGTGTTGGCCAGTGCTGGGCTACGCCTCTCTGGCCCAGTGTGACATTTTGCTCCTGTTCTGCATCAAGTCTAGACTTCATGTTGGGCTGAAGCTCATGGGTGCGTGGAGTGTAAGCATCGCAGCTGGGATGCAAAGGTTTCCTGGCAGCTGAAAGCCAAGGAATACCACAAAGTCACACCGCACAACAAACCTCACACAAGAGATTTATTGGGAGGGGAAAAAAAACCAGGATGGTGACCGCCTCTGCTCAAGCAAGAAACAGCAGCAACCTGAACAGGATACAGGGCTTATATAGAGCTTCTTGGGAAGGGGGTAGAACTTTTCAGAGTGGAGCTTTCCAGGGTGGAGATTGGTGGGATTTCTTGTCCAGAGATTGGGCTTTTTGCTCTGCAGGGTGGGGGTAGGGTTCAGTCTTAGGACAGTTAGAGTATTCTGTGGGTAGAACCGGGCAGCTAGAGGTCCTGGGGGTGGGGGGGGGATAGTCCTGGCCACTCTTGTGGTTTGAGGGGCTTACATGGAGGAAACAGTGGCTAGTGGGTCCTGGGTGGTATGTGACGTCCTCTGCACTGGGCAGGCGCCATCATTAGTGCCTGGGGTGCAGGTCTATTGGGGGATGTCGTTAAATGAAGTTTTGTTCCGTGGAGCTGCTGGGGACCTGCATTCTAAGCATCTACCCAGAAGGAGATGCTCCCAGTACTCAAGAGCAACAAGGCCTGTAATCGAGTCTCCACTGAATTACTGAGGATTTAGCAAAAGTTACAGTCTCTTGTCCAGAAAATGTCATGTACATTCCCAATTTTGTGGCAATTCCAAGATGTTCTAGAACTTCTTCTGAAAGCTACCCTAAGTATACCCGGCTATTTTATTAGGAGCCCCCCTCTCTCTTCTCATTGGCCTGGGGCTTGCTTACCTAGACCCAACTGGCTAGCCAGAAAGCTCCAGGGACCCACCGGCTTCCACCTTGTGATAACTGGGCTAGCGAGTGTATGCCACTGCATTCGGCTTCTTCGCACAGGCTTTTGATGTCAAACTCAGGTCCCCATTCTTGCAAGACAAATGTTTATCAACTCAACGGTCTCTCTGGTCCTCCTGGGAGAGAGACATTTCACGTTCAAGACATAACCTTTAACATACACACTATCCGGTCTCTAGTCCAGCAAGTCTGTGTATCCCTGCTCTTTCCTCAAGCCAGACGAGCCTTCCTCCATCTGCAATGCCAAGTCCCACTCATCTCCAGTCCACCTCCGGTGTTCTCCCCTTTGGTAAAAGCAAGCAGAACTGTCACTTGGGCCATCACGGTGAACTGTCACTCGCTTGACAGTCCTTGATGCTGCTGCATTCTTGGGGTGTTTGCCACCTGCGAGACTCCCCAAGAACTCTTTGGTACATCCTGGAATTAAACAGTATTCACAAGATGAATTAGTGGACATGAACACTTCCCAAGAAACACCAAGCATCATATTTCCAACATTTGACTCTATCTGCAGTGGCCAACCCCTCATCCACATTACAGGAACATCTCCGCTTTGCCATAAATAAGCTCGTAATTATGTATGCTAAATTTAAAAGGATGATACAGAAGGAAAGTAAGTAGAGATATTGGGAGGTGTGGACCTCTGTGCTCCTCTCTACCGATTTAGTCCTCATTCCTGCAGCCTGGCATCCAGAGCACGAGGTGTCTGAGAGCCTGCCGTAGCCTATAATAGATGAGCAATTACCTGTAATAACCCTCTCTCAAGACAGAAGAACCTGGTAATTTGTCACCACCAAGGACTTGTGTCCCAGCTCCTAACAAAGGACATTTGCTGCCCTGTCCTTTGGGAGAGAGCCCTGATAGCATTCCAAAGGTCTGTAATGATTAGGATCAAATTGAAGAAGATGGTTGAAGTTACTACAGTCAAATTGAGAAGCATGAAGGAAACTGTGAACAGAGACATCTCACCGTGCATCTTTTCAGAGCCTGCCCACCGCCTTAAATCAGTATTGGCCTCCTTGATTATGCAAGTTGTACCTCATAGTGGGATTCTGGGCAACAACAACAACAACAACAACAAAAAAAAAAAAACAGTGTTATCCTCAAACCCACCTCCCTGGAAGCACCCCTGTTAGCATCTTATATTCTATTTAATCTTTTTTAACATACATCTCACAATAAAAAAAATTCCAGGGAATGTAATTCTAACAAAACGTGGGCTGGATGGGACAGACGCTGAGGGCTCGTGGCCTTTGGCAGTGGGTGGGCTACATTTTCCAGGGCTTCTTAAAGAGATCTTTAATTTTGCTTTCTTGGCTGTTTTAGGGAGTGGCTGAGGCCGAACTGGAAAAGAACATGAGTCGGACTTTCAAAAGCTTCTTCCGAGCAAGTGATGAGTTGGTAAGAGGTGGGAGATGGGGTGCGTGCATGTGTGTGTGTGTGTGTGTGTGTGTGTGTGTGTGCATGTATGTGCATGGGTGTGTGTGCATAGAACATATGTGCACACAAATGTGTTCATGTTTGTGCATGTGTGTGTGTGCATTAATGTGTGTGTGCGTGCATGTGTTATAAGTTTGGTTTATGAGTTCATCTTTAGTGACATTTAACCTGCACCAGGAGTTTGGACCCACTCTCTTGGGTGATTCATCATTATTTCTGTCCTACATTCTGGTGGCAGTCCCAACCAGGCTCACTTCTTTGTTTGCCTCATACCACCTGAGTCCCCAGATCACACATCAGTGTAAACTCAAATGCGCGGGGACATCTTTCCCTTTTCTCTTAGTACCACGCTGAAGCAAATAAATTGCCCATCTGCGTGTCATGGGTAGACTTTTTCATTTTACCTTTTCATGGATGCTTCTGCACACTGAGGAGCCTGAGGTGCCAGATTTCCTCTAGGACAGGGCAGGGAGCGGCTCGTTCTGATTCTGCACCTTCTGTAGGTCTGAGCTCTCCCCTCGTGCTCACACTGACAAGCCCAAGCCCTTACTTAGATCTGCAAGCGCCTGCAGCAGCCGTGGACGGGAACTTCAGCTCTCTCTTCTCTGACCCGGGGAGATCCCTTTGCTGCCTTTCGGGGTCAGCGTGTGTGTTATAACCCCGTCTGCTCTTCCATTGCTAGGGTTTCAGTTGTTCTTGGTTACCCATGGTCGAATAATATCAAAAGGGGAAACTCTGCAGATAAAATCTAAGTTGTAAAGTGTGTGCCACGCCAAGAGGCATAATGAAATCCCACATCATCCCACTGGTGTGAATCTGTTCTGTCTCAGCATGGGGGGGGGGGTCTTATTATAACATTGCTGTAATTAACTATTCTATTTTAGTGTTGGCTGTCATTTCTGGTTACGGCATGGTAGTGCCCCATTTATGAATCAAACACTATCATGGGTGTCGGGTACAGGGTGTGCACAGAGTACACAGTGTCCAGTGTCCAGTGCTGTCCTTGGTGGCCAGCTTCCATCCCCTGTATGTTTTAGCACATATCCCCACATGAAAGGGTACTCCCATGGCCCTCGTGAACTTGAGCTCTGCTGTAACGGGGATCTGAGTCCCAGTCTTCTGACTTTGCTTCATTCACGACATCCTCCCTAATTTTTCTTCCCACAGGACTCACTCTCTGTGCATAAAGCTACTGAACTGGGTAAGAGGTATCCCTGGGAGGAAAGGGACAGCAGGGCTGCATCAGCGGAATGTTACTGGAGTCCTGTTCCCTCTGCCCCTGAAGAAGCCCTCAGCTTGCTTTACTGTTCTGGGCTTTGACTTGCCCAACCATGGTCCCCTGACGATTAATGGTGCCACCCTAGTCTGCCCTCTAGGGAGTTGAGCGTCAAAGTCCTAAGGAGCTTTGAGGCCTTGGAGAGGGTATCTGAGGCAACCCACCCTTTTGTGGTAAAGACCCCACCTCAGGACGGAGAGGTGGCTGCTGTGGAGTCAACAGTGTGCCCAAGGCAGATTGCACTAGACCCCCTAAATCTCCACCGGCCCTTCCACCCCAAGGTCCTCTTCCAGCTACTCTGGTTCCCATTCATGAGGACATCATCTTGGTCACCCCGATGAGTGGGATTTAACTGAAGTCAGATCTGGACTCAACTCTGAGGCCCCGACCTCCGCCAGCACTGGCCCCACAAATGCTTGCTTTATACCTGGCACTGCCCCCTAGCCATTATTCATCGAGTCTTAATAACTGTGGTCACTAACACTCCAAGTGCTGGACCTATGACCTCTCGATTACAAACAGAAGAAGTGGATCTCAGAGGTTGACCTGTGTCGACAGGCTGAGCTGGAGTCTGACCCTAGCGGCCTTCGCCTCTGAGGATATCTGCCTCCTTGCCCCCCACCCCCACCCCCCACCCACCCCCGCCCGCTTCTTCTCTTTCCAGCCCCTTGTTAGTTTATTGGTTCCATGTTCTGAGTACCTGCCGAGGAGTCCAGGGGTAGGATGCTGCCCACAGAGAGCTCAGGGTGGTGCAGGGAAGTAGATCAGCAGTAAAGAAGTGTGCTTATGCAGATGGGGATGGGATGCTCAAATGGGCCTAGGACCCAGCAGGACGGGAGCACCAACTGGGTGTCTGATTCCTTTGACATTGGCCTTGAAGCCTGGAGCGACTGTGCCCTTTCCTGTGAGGACTGTAGAATGAAAACAATGTGTTTGTTCCTGGTGAGCCTTTAAGGGGAACTGCCAGGACACTGCGTACCTCTGAAGACAATATGGCATTTTATAATGAGAACCCCACAGTAGGGAAGACCCCAGCCCCGCGGCTTGGTGCTCCTCCTGGCCAAGAGGAAGTCAATGAGGAGAGGGCAGAGGGACAGACACAAAGTCCCCTGGGCCCTTCACTCCAAGTTCAGATGGGGCAACCTCAGCAGGGAAGGCCAGCTTTAGGACCATTCGGCCCGCAGCGGGAGAGCACACAGGTGTCTTTTTGCAGGGGGAATCCTTGTGAACACCTCAGAAAATCCCAGCCTCAGCAGGATTACTACTGAGGAGGAAATTGAGTTTTATGTACAGCAGTTCAAGAAGTCCGGCTTCAGGTAAAAAGAAGGGAACCCCAGACAGGGCGGATAGGGTGCTCAGCTGTCGGGGAAGGGGACGGTTACTTCCACCACAGCCCCTGTGAGCACCACAGTGGCCTGTCTGTGATTGAATGCCCCCCAGAACCAGGAGGCTCACAACCTATGCTGCGCAGCTTCCTTTGGGGTATCCAGCTTGTGCTTTCTGGTGTTTATGGGTCCCCCCAAAAGGGAGAGGCTTTTAATTGGTTTGCAGTCATAACTCCTCCAAGAATCAGGGCAGCTCTTCTGTCTTCCGAGAATCGAAAACCGCACAAACCCAAACGTGCATGCATTTCAGCGCCTTCGCGCCGTCTCTGACCCACCAGGACACTTCTCACTGAGTTTCCTGGGGCAGGAAAGTGGCTTCTAGGTGTGGATGGGGGTAATCTGTAGGGTCAGCTTCTGTTTGCCCCCAGATCCTCTCAGGGGCACCAGCCCAGGGGCAGAGAGTTCCTGCCCTAGGCCTCGCTGAGGCAGCAGCAGGTGTGGATAGGAATCGTGTGTCCGGGCCACACTCTCATGTCCTGCGGCACTCACCCTCCCTGGCACAGTTGTGTTTGGGTAGCACAGGTCCTTGTGGGCCAACAGTGCTCAACTCCTGGAAGCTCACCCTCGTTACCGTCTGATCCTCTCCACAGAGGCCCTCTGAACTGGTATCGGAACGTAGAAAGGAACTGGAAATGGAGCTGTAAGGGACTGGGACGGAAGGTGAGCACTGTGGCCTCCTGCTTTAACACACACACACACACACACACACACACACACACACCAGGTACACACACACACACACACCAGATACACACACACACACTCACACACACACACCAGATACACACACACATACACACACCAGGCACACACACATACACACACACACACCATACACACACACACACACACACACACACACACACCAGGTACACACACACCAGGCACACACA
>CABHPQ010170056.1:33984-44203 GCA_902168405.1 Peromyscus aztecus
ACCAGACTTACATTTACACCCACACCTCATACCCCCCCACTTATACACCAGACATACACACACGTATGCGTACAGCACTTACACACAACAGACATACACGCTTCACACAGACACCAGACACACACACACAGACACTAGACACACACATACCAGACTTACATACACACCACACACACACATGTACACACACACACACACACACACACACACACACGTTTGCTCACATGCTCTCACACACATCAGACATACATATCTTGCATACAGATACCAAATGCACACACATATACACCACACACCCGTGTACACACACACACACACTCATCTCACATAGAGACACCAGACACACACAGGACTCACAGAGCCACCTTTAAGGCTTCCTGTTGCTCCCACCTGACAGGACCTGTGTCCTACACAGGGGCCCTGGCTTCCTCCTTTCCTCTGAAGTTGGGGTGGACTCCACTCAGGGCTTCCTGTTAGAGCCTCTTGCTGGTGAGACCCCCAGAATGGTGGCTTCTGGTGCTGCAGGGGTCCTGTCCAGATAATGACAGCATTATACGGGATGTGTGAATCTCCTGGCAGTGGCCCTGGTCAGGGTCACAGATTGGCCAGGGTCACTTGAAGTGGACAATGACACCAAACCACAGAGGCATGCTGGCTTCTCAGACAGATGTGACTTTTGCCTCTGCCTCTGTCACCTTGTGGTTTGTCTCTGCCTCTGTCACCTTGTGGTTTGTCTCTGGGTCTCAGTTTCCTCATTTGTTGGTCAGATGATGGATGTTCTTCAACCTCTGGGTCTATAAAGAGAGTAACGTTGCATCCTAAATGCTAAACATCGAAACTGGCATTTCTTTTTCAAGCCATCACAGGAGCCAGGCCTTCATCAGCTCCCCTAAGAGCCCAGTCCCCTCCATCCTTCACGACGGGTAATGCAGGGTTCACAAACGGGCTTGATCCAACCCCTGTGTGACATGTGGACGATCACTTCACCAGGCTGATGCTCTTACTGTTCCCCCCGCCAGATCCTGGTCCCAGCCCTGATGGTCACAGCTGAGAAGGACATCGTACTCCGTCCTCAAATGTCCAAGAACATGGAAAACTGGGTGAGAGAATGGCCCTGCACATGGGAGAGAACACACGGGCCCAGGAGGGAGGCAGCAGAGGAGGTCATCCCTGAGAGGTTGGATGGGGACCAGCTAAAGCTCTCCCCTGACCCAGCTTCATTGCTGACATCACTGTCCCCTCCCATGACACTCCCTTTCCCTACACCAATAAGCTCTGCCATTCCTCATCCTGTTCTAAATGGCACAAGGGTCCTCCAAGGATGGCCTGTGGGAATCATAGAGGAAGGGGTCCCCTCCAAGATGACCTCTGCTGTGCATTACACTGACTCCACCAGCCCGATTAACATTCTGCTGCATGGGATTTTCTTTCAGATCCCTTACCTGAAAAGGGGACACATTGAAGACTGTGGTCACTGGACACAGATAGAGAAGTAAGGAGACTGGGGTCCCTGGGTGAGAAGAGCATGATTCCCTGGTCACCTGTCTTATGAGCCAGCTTAGCTCTGCCAAGCTCACATCTGCCAGGTCTTTTCAGTCACACTGCCTTGGTGAGGACAGTGGGTTCAGATAGGTCAACATGTCCTTTGTCTCCCTTCTAGACCTGCTGAGGTGAACCAGATTCTTATCAAGTGGCTGGAGACTGAAGTCAAGAACTCGTCATTGACCTCCAAGATTTAGCCAGTAGCGTGTCCTCTGTTTCCGGACATGGCCTTATCCAGAACTAGCAGCATTGTTCTTTGGTCAGCCAGTGATTTTCTTGGGAAATTGATCAGATGTGATGTAATTTTAGATCCAGGAGAAAGTGTGTGCGATTAATTCTCTGAAGATGACTGCACCATCAAAGAAAAGATCACAGCCCGTCAGGAAGACATGGGGCAGCCCAATTGGTAGCTTTGCAGCCTAACCCATACCTGTTCTTTTTGAAGCAGCTGATTTGAGGTCTTCATTCAATAAAGCTAACACCTTGGTGCTCCAGTTCTGTGTGCTCTGGAGAAGCCAGGCAACTGCTCAGAGAGGGTACTGCTTTCCAATGAAGAGAAGCCTCTGAGGTGCTGTGTGACCTAGACCAGCTCTGTTCAGGGAGCCTTCCTGAAGGATGCTATGGGTGGTCCATAACCTTTGTTTCTGTGCAGTGTGTACACAGGTACTGATGCGGACTATATTTGAAACTTGCCTTGGAGTCTGAGGAAGTGATTTCAGCTACCACTCTGCCAGGCTTGAGCTGATCTAGTTTCATGCCCCCGCCACACACACAGACCTCTCCTTCCCCTTGTCACATCTAGGGAGACTCCAAGTCTCACTGATCTTGTCTTCTGCAGTTGTCAACCCTCTGACCTGCTTTGGGCACCAGAGTCTCATAGTAGCGACCTCCTAACTGCCTACACCACCCTTCGAATCCTCCAAGCTTCCCCCAAGATAAAATCCATGCTCTAAGAACCCCCAGCCTGGTCCCATCACTCCACGATTTCTATATAGCTGTCCTCCAGTTTTTCTCTCCTTGAATCTAAACTCATACAAGATAGGCTCTATTGACCCTCTCTGCCCGACCTGTGCCTGCTCTCATATGGAGTCTCCCAGCTGCCTCCTTCTTGACCAAGTCTTGGTCTCAATGGATGTCCTCTCCCCTTGCTGCCCCATCTGGGTATACACACACACACACACACACACACACACACACACACACACACACACACCCTCACTGCAGGTGCAGTCCCTCATTCTGTTAACCTGTCTAGAGGAACTTAGCCTCTAGTTGGGGACTTTAGCCTTTGGTTCCAATGGCTGAGGCCTTTGTATTGATAATCTGCTTCCTGCATCTGGAACCAGGGCCAGCCAGCATAGATATCAGATATGCTGCTTCCTTATTGTGATCTTGAGAATGGGTTCCTGTGTCTCAGTTCCCTCAGCTTTAAAGAGAACATCGATAGTAGCTAACAATCGGATGGTGGTGGTGGTCAGTATCTATATAGCTATATATATAATACAGTATATGATATATATACATACATAACTCTAGACTGGGAGCCGCATGGAGGGTCAGCTACAGACATGTGGTTGCCAGCTTGTTTATACTAAGATAAGACCTTGGGTGGCTTTAGATTCCAGTGACATCAGGATCACCTCCACCCTTTTGGACCTTAGAACAGAAGGGCTTGTTTGCCAGACAAACATGCGACCTGGTGGAATGCCTAAATGAGCCAGGAAATAGTATTTTCCTAGCTAGCTAAATGCAAGCTCATTTGTAAGGAAGAAGACTCTGAGAAGGTCCTCCAATAGGAACATCAGAAGGCAATCCATTAGCTCAAGTTCACATTGTCAGCAGTCTCTATAAACCAACAGAATGCCTCAAATATTCCAGAGCCTAATGAAGTGGGGCCATAGCATCACAAATAAAAAAGAAAAAGAGTCTTGCAAGGCTGAAGGTCATAAGTGATGCTAGATGGGCAAAGGTCTCTAGGTTATGTAAGAAAATACCATCACGTCCAGATGGTCAGCTCTGCAGAGCTTGGGGCCACAGTTAAATTGATGCAGCTTTGGCAGCCAAGGGGTTAACTGAGGCAAAGAGTTGTTCAGGTGCCATGTTTAAGTAGATCTGCTTGAAGTCTTTCCAAAGTTATTTTACTGTCAATGATAGTCTTATTTCATTCCTGCTGAAGACATAAGCAGCCAGTCCCATCTCCTTAAAGAAGCAACCCTTTCCAAAGAGGCAGCCCCATAGCCATGCTGGGGAAGGGAGTGTGACAGCAGTGAGCTGAGATTACTCACAGGATCCAGGATTTCCAAGAAAAATACCCTCCCCAAACTGGGTCTCTTAGATTGACAGAGAAGAGGCTATTTCTGTTTTCCTTAAAGTGTGATGAACCCATGGTTTTAGGCCTTGAGAATTGATGAGCCAATTTACATCTTGTCCATGCCGATATTATCATCAGGGCATAAAGAAAAAGAAAGAATACACACTGAAACCTAAGTATGGGAACCTCAGAAGGGCTATATATGGGAGTCTGTGGATTTGGAGCTATCCTGGCCAAAGGACACAACATACAGCCATGTTCAAAGATTAAAGTAGAATACTTAAAAAAAAGTTTAAGACAA
Organism: Peromyscus aztecus; assembly: GCA_902168405.1. NCBI lineage: Eukaryota > Metazoa > Chordata > Mammalia > Rodentia > Cricetidae > Peromyscus > Peromyscus aztecus. The sequence goes on from CABHPQ010170056.1 coordinate 38,139, forward strand.
AACACACTCATGTACAATGGATCAATGAACTAAAGTTGGCTTTTGGTGAAACATAAAATTTACAAGCTCTAGCCGGGCAGTGGTGGCGCACGCCTTTAATCCCAGCACTCGGGAGGCAGAGGCAGGCGGATCTCTGTGAGTTCGAGGCCAGCCTGGGCTACCAAGTGAGCTCCAGGAAAGGCGCAAAGCTACACAGAGAAACCCTGTCTCGAAAAACCAAAAAAAAAAAAAAAAAATTTACAAGCTCTTAGCTAGAATAAGAGAGAAAACAAAGAACACTCAAACAACAGACAACTCAGAGACCAGAAGGAAATCAAGTCACTGACAGCACGGAAAGATGATCATGCATAAAGGGCTGCTAAGAGTGACTAGATACCAACACAGTGGTTAACCTAGGAGCTTCGAGTAAACTGTGCGCAGCAAGAACCCAGGGGAGCCCTGAAGAACCAGAAAACCTAAACAGGCTCACAATAAACGATGATTTCAAATCAATAGTAAAAAGTTGCCCAGTGAGAAGAGGCCAGGACCGATCGGCTTCCCTGCTGAAGACTACCCCAATTTTTAAAATATTATCAGTCATTAAATGTGGTGATATTTTATTTGTGCTGAAATGTGGTGATATTTTATTTGTATGTTAATAAATAAAGTTTGCCCGGGAGATCAGAGGTAATAGCAAGTCATTAAACAAAAGTATGGGCAGTGGTAGCACACGCCCTTAATCACTTGGCAGGCAAAGTCTCTGTGTGTTCAAGGACACACTAGGGAATAGCCAAGCCTGGTGACACACGCCTTTAATCCCAGTACCAACCATAGAGACCTGGAGGATATTATGGGAGAGGAGGATACTTGAACAACTTTTGCAAATACACTTGAAAACTCGGGGGAAAAAAATGGACAAAACCTTTCAGAAATAAACTGACTCACACTAGCCCAAGTGGAAAGAGACTAACTAGATATTTTTAAGAAATGAGATCCACAGTAAAACAAATCCCCGACAAGGAAAATCGTAGCTCCTAAGCCCTCTATTGATGGATGCTGGGGGAGGAGGAAGGCAAGAAAATCATTCACAGTATGACACCAAGTTCCATGAAGATTATAGGACTGCACCTCCAGAACTTTCCACAGGACCAGCATGCCTCCGATGGTGAGTTCATTGCAGCAGAAGAAAACTGCAAAAACTCTCATTAAATTTGGAGACAGACTCTAAAAGGAAAGTAGGCAAATCAATCCAGAAGAATAAAGAAAAGGCAAAACATAACAGGATGCATTTCAGGGACATGAGTTTGCTCCAACAGTTTAACTCAGAACATGAACATAAAGTGAAGAAAGTCTTGTGACCACCTCATGTATGCAGAAAAGGAATTTCAATAAATTTAAGATCCATGATAAAATTTATATGAAAATCCTATCTGGTTGAAATAAAACTTCTGATTATAACTATTGCTATCATCAACAACAACAACAACAACAAAAACTACTGAAACAAAGTACACACAGACTTTGACGGTTATTACATCCAACAAAGAGATCCTATTTAGAATATATTTCCAGGTTCCATGTACAATTAAGGAGAGGCAAAGCAGTCCATTCAAAAAGGGGGGGAGGCATCTCAAGGAGACAACTGTCCAAGAGGCTATCTATTTATATATAATGTTGCCCATAAATACAGGAAAGCATATAAGATGTTAACATTCATTAGCCACCAGGGATATATAAATTCAAACCAAAACAAACAAATTAAATGCAGACATTTGTTTTTGTTACATTCTGGTGCAGTGACAAACTGCCATGGACAAAAGGAACTTAGGGGGAGAAGGGGATTTGTTGGGCACACCCTCTAGGTCACAGTTCATAGGGAATGTGGGGGCCGGAACTCTATTAGACACTCAAAGCAGAAACCATGGAGGAATGCTGCTTGCTAGCTCACTCCGAAGCCTATGTTTAGCCAACTTTCCTATACAGCCCAGGACCACCAGCCCAGGGAGTGGTGCCACCCGCAGTGGGCTGTGCCCTCCTACATCAACAAACAAAGAAAATCCCGAATAGACAAACCCACAGGCCAGTCTTACTTCAGCAATTCCTCAATTGAGACTCCCTCCTCAGGTGACTCTAGGCTGTGCTGGGTTGACAGAGGTAACAAGAACAGTGCTGACAGAGGATTTAGAATCTTCATACACTATTGGTAGGATGTCAATTAGTAGTGTAGTCTTGGAGGATTCTTCAGAAGTATTTACAAGACATACTCTTCGACCCAGCAACTTCCCTCTGGGAATAAACTCAGTAGGAATACCTAAGTATTAAACCGAAATCACACACAAGGAAGTTCATAGACAAATATCAAACACACGGTAATATATTCAGTGTGCGCTATGCACCAAAACTGCAGCTGTGTGGGACTTACAATTTCTCTGTCCCAGAGACCTAGATGTGAAGAATACACCTGTTTTGCTTGAGACAGACAAAAGTAGTCTGTGATTGTGAGAACCCGTCAGGGAGCAAGCTGGAACTGTGGGTGGTTCTGTCTTAGCTGTTGATCTGAGTCTCGGCAGTTACACTGGCTTGTTTTGTCCCCTTGAATATTAGTCAAGACCGTCCACCTATGATTTGACAGTATCTTTACATATATATATACATATATATGTATATATATGTACATATAAGTCTTTACATATATATGTATAGGTGTGTGAAGTGTTAAATATCATAAAATATTGTTGTTAAGAATTAAAAGTTCCCATCTTGAAAAAAAAAATTAAAAGTCCACGTAAGTGTATATGTACCTTCCAGCTCCTCAGCTGTTCTACAGATTCTGTCTCTCAGAAGTTTTTTTATTTGTTTTTCTTGTTGTTTTTTGTTTTTTGGGGTTTTTTTGGTTTTTGTTTGTTTGTTTGTTTGTTTTTTGTTTTTTGTTGGTTTTTTTTTGGTTTTTCGAGACAGGGTTTCTCTGTGTAGCTTTGGAGCCTGTCCTGGATCTCGCTCTGTAGACCAGGCTGGCCTTGAACTCACAGAGGTCCGCCTGGCTCTGCCTCCCTAGTGCACCGCCCCTGCTCTCAGTAGTTTTTTGTTCCCTCCACCGCCTACCCCCTCCACCCCTTTTCCTCCTTTGGTCTCAGAGTTAGAACTCAAACCCAGCCAGTCCTTCCAGAGCGGCCAACTTGCAGAGAGCAGCCCACAAAGCCTGCCGGCCCACAGCTGTGCCGCCCACAGCCCTCCCCTCGCGCTCCCAACTGCCCCGTAGCGGACCAACTGCCATTCCCCGGGGCCGGGGCCCAGGACGCCAGGCCATGTGGCGCATCTTGCTTCTGCTGAGTGGGCTGAGAGGGCTTGATGGACTTAGCGAGCCCCAAACAAAAGACCGTGAGTAACAACCCACCCTGGGGCCTTTGGGTGCCAGCTCTGCAGGCCTTTCCCTCTTGGTTGCCCAGGGTGTCCTGGGATCGCACCTGCACAAGCCCAGGCCACCAGCTCAGCACAGCTCAAATGCGAACAGGATGCACCAGGCTTTCCCACAGGTCCGAGGACCCTGAGAAATGAGAAAAGGGGGTGGGCAGACTTGGCTCCTACTATCCTCCAGTTTTAGACCCTGTTTCAGGTTGACGATGCTACATTGATACCCATGAGTTGGAAGGGGAGGAGGAAGTGAGTTTATTTGTACCAAGGACTAGGGTTTTGTCTCAGAATTTACAAATCCTTCCCACTGGGCAAGACTCCCAAAGCAGCAGACATATTTCTCTTGAGAAGCTTCCAGTTCGGGAAAGGAAGAAGTGCGGGTGTTTGAATAGTTATCCATGCCAAGAGTTGATGCCTCATGGGATACAAGGTTCTGGGTGTGCGAGGGGTTTGGCTCTCTGAGAAACGCCTTTTGCACCTTGCAGCTTCCGAGAGATTACACGTGCAAATCATTGTGCCAGAGAAAATCCGGTCCATTCCAAGCGGAGGCTACGAATCACACGTAATTAATTACCAATTTGCTTAAGACTTAGAAGTCACCCAAATATATGCTTGTCGAGAAGTTACTTGTTACTTTGATTTTTTTTCATCCATGTGCACTTTCTAGTTTTTGTTTGTTTTTGTTTTTGTTTTTGTTTTTTTTCTAATTCCCTGTTTTTGCCAACTTTGACAATACTTAAAGGAAACACTGCTGACGACTTTGGGTGTCTCAGCCCCAGGTCCTTTGGTGGTTTTGAATACTCACTTGTTGACCTGGTCCACCAAAGGTTTTCTTCCCTTCCACCTAGCTGAGTATTTGAAGGACTATTCTGGTGAGGGGTGATGGTTGTCATTTCATACTATGGTATGTGTAGAACTATTTCTCCAGCTTGCAAATATGTTCCTTATTAAGATTATTCTTTTCAAACGATTTTTGCTTCTCCTTAGGATTATTGTCTTTTGCTTCCTATATTTTTAAAGTAAGTTCTAGAATAGTTTGTAAGCTGTGTTCTTGAAGTAGCAAACCTTTATGGCTGGGTCACAGGTGGTCTGGTCTTAAGTGTCCATGTTTCCTTATCATGTGTCCATTTGCAGCTCTGAAGGGTCAAGCTTGTGGATTTTTATACATCTTTTTAAAAGGAATGTGTGTGTGTTTATGAAACTTGAATCATGTAGTTAAGAGGGGCATCTTAAAAGTGCTTGTTTTCTTTTTAATTGGAAAACAAACAAGGATTCTACTTGGAGGGGAACAGCTTCCAGGACTCACCAGGTACTGATTTGCAATAAGCAGAGTAGAAAATGAAAAAAAAAGCAGTTGTCTTAACTGTAAAATTCAGAACTCAAATTGTCTCTTTTGTTAATGCCTGCATTCTTGTTCCCTTGTAAGGGACCTGCTAGTGCCCTTGAAACAGTGAGGCTGCTGTAGTTAGGGACTCAGGGGACACTATGCATGTATACAAATAGCGTGCTTAGAAGAAAGTAGAAATCCTAAGAGGAAGGAACTTCAAGTGTGCGTGGGTGCAACTCGTGGGAGAGTAAAACACCAAATGCAAGAGTGAAGGTGGAGGATCTGTAGAGAATGCACAGCGTAGTATATGAATGGCTGGGGGAAAGGGGGAGGAGAGGGAAACTCAGCTAGAGGAACTGGGAGCCCTGAGAGGAAGGGGTAAGGGGCAAGTTTTTATCAATTGAGAAATGTTGTTTTGGTCTTTTTTTTTTTTTTTTTTTCAACAGAATCCTTGGATCAGGTTTACAAACTGGCTTGGGAGGTGAGGGGAGTAACTCTTTGACACATCTGAACACCAAGGGAAGACACGTCTTAAGGGAAGTCAGAATAACAATAGGGTTAGGGAGATGGCTCAGTGGTTAAGAGAGCTTGTTCAGTCTTGAGGAACAGAGCCCAGGGCCCAGCGGCCAGGCTGGGTGTCCTGGTGCCCTCTCCTGGCCTCTGTGCGTGCACACTCACAGATGCATTAGTTAGTTAATTAATGCAAATCACTTTCTAGAAAGAATACGAAATGACACAGTCACGGAGGCCTCGTGGCGCAACGGTAGCGCGTCTGACTCCACGAAATGACACAGTAAGGGAATGGATAAGTCTTCTAAAGGGAGTGAAAGTAATGAGACAAAAGCTCCAGGTCCCGTTTTGGATAAATCTGGTTAGACAGTCATTTACCCACATGAAATGGCCTTCAGAAACGGGCCGCGCTAATGATTCCAGCCTGAGCCAGCATGGCGGTTCATGTCTCCACTCACAGTAGCTATGAGGCTGAGGCAAGGAAGGTCACTGAATGTTGAAGTCAGCCTGGCCTTCACAGTACATACCAGACCAGCTAGGACTACAGTGTGAGAACTTGTCTCAATAAATAAATAAGCCAACAAAGAAGGAGCAAAGAGTTCACATTAAAAGTGGAGAACATTGTTAAAATAATGTGCTTCAAGGGCTGGAGAAAAGGTTCAGCGTTTAAGAGTTTGGTTTCCAGCAACCTCATCACTGAACTCAACCATCCGTAAGTCCAGCTCTCAGGGATCTGGTGCTTTTTTCTGGTCTCCCCTGGTATTGCACACATATGAACACACCTCTTAACAGATATACAGAAAATGCAAAAAAAAAAATTTAATCTTTTTTAAAAAGA
>CABHPQ010170057.1:0-35384 GCA_902168405.1 Peromyscus aztecus
GCTCTCCACAGGAACATCTGTGTTCCATGACCCCTGCTGAGTATACACACGCATACACTAAGACAAGTGCACACATGCATACATGCACATATGCACTGCATATGCACACATGTACATAGGCATGCATACAGGTGTACAGAGATAGAAATAAAGAGCAGTTAAAAATCTTGATGGGGCAATGGTGGAAAGGGAGAAGACAGAAGAAATACGTGCAGGGTGTGGCAGGGAGCCAGGAGATGGCAGAATAAGCTGGGCACACGTACCACTCATTTTGTGTCTCTGGCCACGCAGATCCTGGTCTGGCACACACGGACCGAGAAGCCAGTGCTGGTGAATGAGGGGAAGAAGGGCTTCACCGACCCCTCGGTGGAGATCTGAGACTGAGCATGCAGGTAGGAGAGAAGGCCGGAGTGGCCGGGGCACCGGACGAGCAGCACCGGTCTGGGGTACAGCCTCCTTCTCTGAGGGCCTTTCCATGTACTCCTTAATTGTGAGAGGACAAGACCAATGTGGGCAGAAGCGTGGCCAAAGTCCCCTTCCCATGGTGCCCCCAACAACTAACCAGCGGCTTTCATGCACACAGCTGGGTCCTCTGCAAGCATCGCCTTCTCTCCTTGTGATGGTCATGCTGGCTGTGATGTGTGACCCACAGTGAGGGAAGTTCTCACCTGGTTCTGTGGATTACTTCAGATACAGGGCTGGGGTGAGGACACACTACACCAGATCAGTGGCCCTGTGGCTTTTAGTAGCAGATGAAGGAGCTCACTGAGCCAGAACCCTGGAGCCCACACCACTGCCAGGCTACCATTTTCCTGTTTCGACCTGGTGTTACTTCTCTGTTCCTGGTTGTTTTCTATGTGGAATGGGCTGCCAGGGCACTGGAATCAACCTGTGACACATACAAACCCTATGTAATAGTTCTTCATTTTGAATGTTTAAATCCCATTGGGGTAGGCCACCATATTTACCTACACTTTAGGGGGGTGACAGTGATGTTCAGAAAAGAAGTTCAATGACGTGCCTAAAGTGACACATTAGCCCACTTATGCTAAGTGTTTTTGAGGGGCTTTTTGTGATCTGGCCTTTTGGGAGCACCACTTTCCAGGTTCACTACTCCAGACCCAGCCACAGATCCAGGGGCTCATACCAGACAAATACTTTCATTTTTTTCTCAGGACACCAGCAGCCACCATGTCCTTGGGACTACAGGGAGGGAGTCATCCCTGAACTTAAAGTCCTTGGCCAGTGCCTCTTAGAATGTGTCAGGACAGAGATTCATCCCACCTCCTGCCCTCACTGGGTCACTGGAATAATCACCACTTGCTTTTCAAAAAACGTCTCCGAGGGGAACCCTGAGAAGCTCTGTGGCGTCCCCTAGGGGCTCAGGGTTGAGCAGTCTGACCTGCTTGCCCCAGCTCCACCTTGCCCCAGGCTGACACGTGCATTGTTCCTACTTTCCCCACACAGGAATCTCCTTCTCAGACCCTGATCTTGGCCTTCCATCCTCTCCCATGGCTGATAGTCACACTGGGGCAGACTCCTGAGGAGCAGCATCACCTCCTGTCTATTCTGAGGGCTTCCAAGAAAGTTCAGCTAGATGCCAGGATAAAAAAACAGAGAATTTAAGCACAGAATTCCAGACCTGTTCTCTCCATCAACATGGCCAAAGGCTTAAGAGACCCGAGGGCTGGGGATTCCAGCGGCCAGCAAAGCCTGTGCTCAGCACACCTCCTTGGAAGCTCCCTGCATTGATGGGGCTGTGTAAGCAGGTGACCCTGCCTCGGAGTGATGCTGGAGCTGAGGGAGGTCAGAAAATCCCACTGTCGAGTGCAGCATGGCTCTCCATGGCACCCTGCTCTTGGGCCCGGCATGACTACACAGCATGTGCCCAGCCAGGACATTGTGAAGACCAGAGAGCAGAGTGGGGCATGAAGGTGCCCCGGCACTCCTCTCTCACGCCCGCTCTTCCTCAGAGCTGCTCCCAAATCAGAAATACCTCTGGCTGCCCTCTGGTTCATGTTTACAGAGCATAAGGCTGTCTTGGATCCCACCTGGCACCCAGCCCTGCATCGGGGGAGCCTGGGCCTGCCTACAGCTCCCCCTGTACCTCAGGCTGTGGGAGAACAATGCCCCTTCCCATGTCCCTCAAGCCTCCTGTGCCAGAACTGGCAAGGTGGTGGGCCTAGAGCCAGCACAGGTCACCGACTGACCTGGATTAAGAACCACGTCACCCCAATGTCCACACTGCCTCTCCAATACCCCTGGGCTGCAATGCCCCTTGCCTGGCTTGGACTGGGGAGGCCAAATGCCCTCTTCCCAGAACCTGAGAATCACAGACCTCAGGACTGGAGCTAACAGTAATAGATAAGCAGAGCTCTTCCTGAGAAAGTGAGGCCCAGCAACCACAGCCCTTCCCTGCACTGATTCCTGTGAGGGGTGCATGAGCAGGGGACTCAAGACAAGAGCAGGAAATGTTTGAACACTGAAAGGAAAGGAGACGAGCACACACTCACTGCTTTGGAAATCACTCTATCGTACACAAAGTGGGAAAGCTTGCCAAGCCAGCCTGCCTCGTGCCCACTGCCCCTTCTCCACCCCAGAGAAAACAGTATGCCCAGGCTGTTGCTCCCACCCATCCAAGAGACACAGCTGCCTGGGTGCCCAGCATCTGAGAGGCCCCTGGCTCTGGCTGGATGGCACCCTCTGGTGGTCATCTCACTCCAGCTCCTACAAGTTGGAAGCACAATGTTCCTCCCAAGTGGGGAAAAGGAAAGGGCACAAGCCCACTGAAGAGGTGTTTATTTTTTAACCGCTAACAGCTCTCCCCCTCCATTAAAATTCATAGGACAGGCCTGAGAGTCATTCAGAACCCACTCTTGGGTGGGTAGGACTCAGTCCACACATCTAACATTCAGAGAATAGCATCGGCTGCCTATTTTGAAATGGATTTTACTTCCCACAGCCTTCAGGAAACCATCTGATGGGATTAGATCCCACAGCCACCTTGCAGGATATTCCCCCCCAACCATTGACACTTTGGATGTTGCTTTGGAAATTGACCCCTTGGCATCAAATGGGCGGCATGGGAGAGGGAGGAAATGGGCACAGGGCATCTATCCGATGAGTGGATTTATGTCTGGGCACTCTACTGCTCATTCATAGAAACTGACAGTGAATGCCAAGGTCAAACCAGCTGCTGAAGCTGCCTTCTTAGCCAAAACCCAGCGCTCCTTTTTAGGAAACTGAAAAGGAAAAACAAAATGGGAATCTTATTATTATTATTATTTTTGGGCAGATGCTAGCTCAGTTGTTTTCATCTAATATCCTCTCTTAGCTGCATGTGTATTTATTTATAATTACGACCCTGGTGGACTGCAGCCTCCACCTATGTTGAGAATGAATGTGTGACAGATCAGAACTGAGTCCATGTTGACAACTTGTTCTCCAAACCCATGCTGTTCCCTGCTCCCTCGCTGGAAAGCCCCACCACAGAGGAGTCAAGCCAGGGGTTTAGGAGCTCCACGGGCAGAGGCTGGTGTGAGGGTGGAGCCCAAGCTGCTGCACCATCTGGGCTGTTTTAATTTAACTCTATTTAATTTGTTTTCAAAATTAAAAGTCAAATATGGTTTTTAACAGTTGTAATCCTCTTCAGCCTTGCCTTATTTTAGTCTCGTTTATTAATTTAACCATCCAACAAATATTTGCCAGATGCCTGCTCTGAATAGACATTCTTCTAGGAGCCAGCACACAGCACTCTTCATGAGGCTCACCCACCAAATCCAGGGGACAGACAATGGCACTCCTGTAGCATTTCAGATGTGAGGTGCTGTAAGAAGAGCAGAGTTTCTGGGGAAGATGGGGGTAGCAGTGGGGTGGGCTGAAGTTCCACAAAGCATGGGAAAAAAGGTCTCCCTCGTGCAGGAACCTTGAGCAGAACAGCAGCATGCCAGCATGCAGCTGACGCAGACAATCCTGATAAGAGAGAAATGTCCCCAACTGCATGCAGAGTGTGCTTCTCATGCCTATAGTTCGAGGTTGGGGGAAGAGTAATGTGACTGCCACTGACTGGGCCAGGGAGGGGTGTGGGGTGGCATGGGAGATGTGGTTGGCAAGTCAGAAGGAAAGCCAAGAATCAATTGGCCTCTGAAACCAGGCTAAAGCTTCTGGTTTCTACTCCAAGTGAAAACAGGAGCCACTGAGGGAACTGACTCTGCTTCCTGTGCTGAGGACAACGGGCCAAGGTCGTGGACTGGGGAGGCAGCCCCTGCAATAAACCAGGTACAGGATGATGGTGGATGGGATGAGGGCGCAAGCTCTGGAGCAGAGAAGTGGCCGCACTCCGAGCATGCTTACGAAGGGTTGGGTGTGGAATGAAGAGACAGGAGCCCAGACTGTTGATACAGGACAAAGTGCAGGAGAGGTCACATGAGGGAAAGTGGAGTTCTGCTTCTGACCTCGTTGTACACATGCAACAGCTAGTGAGGGTCATCTGTCTGTGTACCTTCAGTGAGGATGGGCACAGACACCGGACACTGGGGAGTGTTGGTGTCAAGATCCCACAGGTGTGCCCCCACACAGTGAGTAGACACAAGAAAGGATGAGTGAGCAGAGTCTCAGGGCATTTGGATGCTGGTAAAGGAGAGGTACTCTGGAGGGACTGAGATGGGGGTACATGGTACACAGGATCTGGATAAACTAGTCAACTCTGGAGAGCCAAGGTCAGCCAACACATGCTGGGGAAGTAGAGAAGAGGATTGCTACAGAAAGACCTTATCTTGACAAGCCCAATACATACCTGATCGTGTATGCATAAAACTGTAACTCAGAATTCTTCACTCCCTTACAGAAGGATGCTACATAAGATTCCTTTCTATTCGGATTGCCTGTCACACAGCCCTGCTTAATACAGCTTTGTAGAAACCTGCTCTTATGTAATGTAAGACAAAGTGACACTGTGACACGGCTCTCTGGCACTGGCTCTCCTCAAGCAGCCCTGGATTCATCTGCATCTTAGCTGGATGTGTGATGTCCCCAGACATCGTAGAAAGAACTGGCGAGGGTGGGTAAAATTGGGGCTTGGTCTGTCTTGCTTTTCAGGCACCATCCGCAACCTGCACTTTAAAAAGCCTCCTTTGAAGGGCCAGCAAGATGGCTCAGTGGGTAAAGATACTCGCCCGCAACCCTGACAATCTGAGTTTGTTCCCCGGGACCCACAAGGAGGTTGCCCTCCGACCATTCGTACTGCATGGCACACACACACACACCTAATACACACACACACACCAAATAATTATCACGTGATTTTATTTTAAAACTTTAAAACAAATAAAGAGCTTTAAAAAAAAAAAAAAGCTTCCTGTGAGTTGGGCACAGGAAGCAACTCTATAATCTCAGAGTGCTTGGGAAGCTAAGGCAGGAGAACTGAAAGTTCAAGGCCAGCCTGGGCTACATAACATGACCCCACCCAAAAAAGAGAGAGAATGGGAAAGAGAAAAAAACTCAGTTTCTCAGACCCAGTGGGACATGGGCTGTGCCCCCACCACCAGCCACAAACAAGTCAGCTGGGCTCTTAGCTCACTGGCTGCACACCAGGCCTTACATCCTGACTTCAGCACAAACCCTGTGCTCCGCCACACCCAGGGAGCCAGCCTGCTAGCCTGTGAACTTCCCGTTCACCCTACTCTTGCCCAACCCATCTTCACTGGGCTTCTGTGTGGACACTGTGCTCACAGATGTGTGTGATTGGATTTATTGGATTTTCACTATTATTGAAGGTAACCAGCTTGGAGAAGTACATATCAGATATAATTTATGAAGAAAGATTATCTCCTATAGCTAACTTATATAGTGTGGTTTGGGCTTTCTAGAGTGTTCTTAGGCCACCAGCATGAGAATGGACTGTTCTTAATGCAATGACATTTCGAGGAAAATTGAAGTCAGGAAAGGTGGTAAGAAGTCAGGCGCATGTGCCATCTACCAGCTGGGTACCATCAGCGTCTGGATCCTTAAGGGTCACCTTCTCCTATGGCTTAGAGTAGCACAGACAAGCTGGAGACATCCACAAAGAAGGTTTGCTTCAAATCTCTTGATTTATTGCAGTTTCGGGTGGCAAACCCAAACCAAGCCATTGCACTTGATCCCTAGAACAAGAGCCTTCAATCTGGACTGAGCCGACATGACAGAGGTCTGGGTCCCCCCCCCCCCCCGCTGCTTTGTCAGGAGGGGAAGGAGAGTGCTCAAAGAATCAGCTGAGCTGGAGACGAGGCCTTGCTACACCTGTGGCCTTGTAGCTAACCCCAAATTCTTCTGTGGGGCCGGGGGCAGCTGCCCAGTGTCACTCCCTTCCAGAGAGCATGGATATGAAGTGGCCTCTGCTAAAATCCCCAGCTCCTCACCTGGTGAGGCTGGTCCTCCCTGGGGACACTCCTCCTCACTCAGGACAACAGCAAATGCTCTCTTAGGAAGATCAGTACTGAACATGTCTATTTCTCCTAAGCTCAGCTTATCCACTGATTAAATGTCATGGGACAGAATGAAAAGGAAAAGATGTATGTTTCTTCCAGAACCCCAGAACTAGCTGGAGGAAAGTCAAAAAATAAAATCAAGTTGACTCAAGTAAGACAGGCTTCTTCTTTGTTCTACAAACAATGGCAAACCCACAAAGTCAGGAGCACAAAGCAGCTCTATCGGATGTGGCCATGCCCTGCCAGGAATGTCCAAAAAGCCTACCTGTATCCAGCAGGTTGGCCTGGTGAGGCTTTCACTTCCAGAAGAGGGCAATACCCACCCAGCTCCAGCACCTTCTTTGAAAGTGCTACAACTACATACTCCATCCTCGGAGACAGCTCTATGGCCTCCCCTGAAAGATCAGGGGAGCAGAAAGGGACCCAACCACAAAACCAGGAGAGAAGCCATCTCATTTTGAGGGTATCCCAGACAACACTACCCCATCTTCTCTTCAGTCCCCTCAGGTTTAGGATTTTGGACTGAGTTGACGATAGTCCTTCGCTCCCGGAGGTTGCTAGTTATGAAGGCTCTCCTGTAGGAGAGGAGGCAAGGAAGCTGCCAGCTACAGCAGGAAGGCTGGGACTGCTGCTCAGTTAACATACTGGTTCCTGCCTAGGTAGGGGGTATCAGTAGACTGTACCGTGGAGCCTGCCATTGTCTCCTCGAAAATGATGACCTGTGGGAAACAAGGGCTGGGCTGTGAGGTCTACCCTGTAGACAGATGAGAGCACTATGAGACAGCAGGACTGGAAGAGAGGGAGGGAGGGAGGGAGGGAGGGAGGGAGGGACGGAGGGAGGGAGGGAGGGAGGAAGGGAGGGAGGGGTATGGGGATGAGGGTAGAAGGAGGCAGTGAGGGGTGAGTGCATCCTCCATCACCAAGGAAAGGGGGAGAAGAGGCTGGCTGCAACACCCACCCTCTCCTACTCCCTGGCCAAACATTTCAGGGGTAGAGAAGCAACTTGCTAGCAGGGAGAACAGGGATGGGAAGAGAATTCCAAGGAAAAGGGACGGAGCCTCAAACCATTCCCACCTTGTTGAGTCCTTTGTCCAGCCAGACACCTGGGAGGTAGAGAGTCTCTTGAGGTCCTATGTTCCAGTAGCGTCCAAGGTTCTTATCATTGACGAATACAACCCCCTTCACCCAGCCCTTGAAATAAAACAGGGAAGGTCTTGCTTTACTGCAAGAGGCCCAAAGGTGAAGTCACACCAGAAACAGACACAGTGAGATACAGACCATGTTCCTGAGAGACCACAGTGAACCAACAATTGACATCCATGTAGGTCAACCCAGCGCACTGCGGTGAGCCTCCCAGTCAGGGTGGTCAACCTCAGACTGTCCATAGGAACCCACACCCTGACAAGTACCACAGGTGGCTCTGCTCTGAGCCCACTCCTCTGCCACAGAGAAGGTGCAGAGTTCCTATCATATGGAGCAACACAGAAAGACAAGGAGGCCTCGGGGCCCAGGTGTTACAGAGAACTCCATTCAAGCCAACTGGGCTCAGAGCCCCAAGAAAATGGGAGAGCAGGAAAGGAAAGGGGTCCTACGAACCTCTAGCTTCAGAAATGTGTCAGAGGGGTAAATGCCAACTGACAAGGCACCCAGGAAGAAAGCAGGAAAGGTGGGTTCTTTGGGAATCAGACTCCACTTGTCCGCGATGAACCTAAAGACAGGATGTAAGCAGGAGAAGGAGGAAAGGACCATCTCACATCTGCTCCCAGACCTGCATTAATTCCTAAGGCACATCCCTTCCCCCAGCAAGACTGGAAGCCACACACACCCCCACCAGGTCACAGAATGGCAGCAAGATAGAAAGATGGGCGTTTCCCAGTCTGGAAACATGGTCCAGTGCTGTTCCTATCCGTCACCTTAGGTAGGTTGCTTTGGCCTCTGGGTCTGTTAATGACTCTGCAGGATCCTGGCAGGGAGGCCAGGGTACTCCTGGCTCTTGCTACATATTAGCTATGACCTCATATACCAGACTCACAGGGACCCACCTCTGAAAGAACTTCTTTGTCATATCCAGGCTGTAGATTCTGAAGTTTTTCAGAGGATTATTATTCAGATAGAGATTTCCAATTAAACCTGGAGGAAGGGGGCAAAGAAAGATGAGCAAGCCCCAAATCAGGAGACAGGTGGCAGGGCTACAGCCAGGGCTGTGGAGACGCTCCAGGAAAAATGAAGCAAGGATTTTCCCAAAGCATACGCCAGGTATTCTGCTCTTGGACTAAAGCCTCCCTTGAGATGTCAAAAAAGTGGCAATAAACAAGAGCACCGCTTGTCAAGCCCTAGGATTTGTCACAAAGCGCAGTGCATCCAAGGATAGTGACAAAGCTGAGGTGTCCATGTGTAACATCTGGCTTCTGGCCTCTTTCGGCAGGGCAGTGGGGCTCAGTGGTGACAGAGAGCCTAACTTTGTGGTATCGTGAGGGTCACCGGCTAAGAGACCTGGTCACTCAGCCAGAAACTCTCCACACAACTTAAGATTAGACAGATGATAACATCACGATGGTGTCCAGCAGTAAGCAACTGCATACCTGAACAGTGACTGCCCAGCACCTTAAGGGTGAAGACAGCTGGTCCTGGAGCAGCCTCCATGGCAGGGACAAGCGTGTGAGCACATGTATCTCTGGAGGGAAGGCATGCGGACTGCAAACACTGAACTGGCCAAGAGGGCAGAGTCTACAGATGGTCAGGGCACACTCAATCAAGATTCCAGGAAATAAAAACTGGACAGTCTGACAGGTCTTTCTAACTGCAGAACAACCAAAGAGGTAAGATGGGTCCAGAGAAGGAAGACTAAGGAAGGCGCTCAGGCCTGTGGAGAAATCCTGGAGAAGTGCTGAGGGTCTAGGATGGCGGCCTGGATGGTGCTACTTTGTCATGTGGCACTACAAGGATGCTGCTAGGTGGTGCTATAGTAACTAACTTGAGGCTCTTCTGCAGAGGAGGCCACATCACTTTCTGGGCATGTGCCAGAGGCTTTCAGCTGACATCCTGACCGGGAAAGAAAGGTGAAAGTTCCCTCCACCACAAATGCAGAGGGAGGAAAGAGAAAGGGAATGTTATCAACCTCCTCAGCATAGGAAGATCTTATTTTAACTTAGTTCCCTTCTTAGACTGCTCTGCAAACTACCCACATGTAAACAGACAGGGAAAAGAAAGGGTGTACAGTCTAACGATTCAGAAAGCCAGGGGCATGGGCAAGTGTCCTGGAGGGTACTCCTGGAGGGTCATGACAACAAACTGCAGTCTGCTCATTGCATGTCTGGCTTCCTCCTGAGCCCAGAGCACTGCCTATGAGTTTTCCTGAGAGAGATGAAGCACGGAATTTCAGTGTGAAGGCCCAAGAAGGCGTGCATTCTATTCTTCCAAGGACTCCAGGAGACTCCCTTTTCTTGTTCCTTACCCACAGCCCTGCAAGCAGAGAGGCCCACCCCCACCAAAGTAGAGTTCGGTATAAAGATTGAGAGGCCAGCTCTGGGTTTACAGAGGCTCTTCCAGGGGCACACTGGATGTTCACTTTCCTCACACAGGGAAAGTGGCCAAACCCTCCTGACCCACTAACCAGGACTTATATGCAGGTAAACCAGGCACTGTTCCCTTTCAATAAACCTCCATGAACCACCTGTCTTGCTGTGGGGTCCACAGTCCACCTCCCTGCAACAGGCCTCCATAACCCACCTCCCTGAAAGGATCCCCAGTGGCCTGCCGATGTACCCAATGGCAAAACGATAAACAAGCCTGAAGAGTGATGACAGCTTTTTCTCTTGGTCTATCCAAGGACCCACCTTTGCGCTGAGTGTCAATATTATTCCCGTAGTTGACTCGCCCACGATTTTCCACCAAGATCCTCAGCATGGTGTAACCCTGTCAGGAACACAGTGGCCAGTTATTATTGCCTGACAATCCAGCTACACCTGGGGACCTCTGTGTTCCCCAGTCCTTCTCTGTGCTCTGAGAATGGGACCCAACAGGTCAGAAAGCTAGGTGTGCCCTTCTCTTTCCAGCTTTTAATTAAGGAGCCTCCTGGCTTCCTGATCTCCCTCTTTGACTCCTATCCAGTTTCCTAGCCATCACCCAGCTCCCTAGGATAACAAACCTGGGTCAAGGGGATAGTAATCTTCGTTGTTTTATAGTCCAAGAATCCTATGGATACTCTGTTCAAAAAGACCTGCCAAAGTGAGCAGATGAAAATCATGGTCAATGGGAGGAAGATAAGAGGGGCCTCTGCTAAACAATAAAACAAGGACCATTGTGAGGCCTTATGAAGGTACTGAGCAGGTATGGAGGAAAGTGAACATCACAGCTATGAGGGAAAGACCATGCAATCTCCAGTGAGTGCAGACAGTCAACTTTACACACTGGCAACCGCTGGCTGTGAGGCACAGAATAAGGTATGGACTGCCATGCCTTGTCACTACCAAGTCCTGGGAGTACAGAGGAGATGCTCCTACCTGTCCCCTGTCACGCACAAGGCCACTGAGGACTCCAGATGAAAAGATGGTGGTCTCATACAGAACATACCCAAAGGCCTGCCCATTTCCATTGTTTACTGGCAGGTTCTCCATGTTGACAGGGATCTCAGACTTGAATGGCTACATAAGAAGACACAAGAAAGCACAGGTGCCAGGCTGCTCCTAACTCTAAGACTTCACACGAGCAGCAAGGGACAGGACGCAAGGTTTCTCCAGCCTCTTTTTCCTATCCCACCTTCTTATGAGCTTAAACTTATGGCCCATTAGAGTCACAGAAATAAGGTCAACAGGAAAAGGGAGATTTCACTAGAGTCCTACAATCTACCGGAATCCATAAGCCACTATCATGTCGGCATCACAAAAGAATGAACGACAGCGGGTACCCTCTCTCCTCTCCACAGGGGAAGGATCATCCCTTCCTCCTCTCCTCACTCTATTCATGGCCCAGGCCTGCCCCTGAGGCTAAAGGACGGGGCACCAAGTTCAAGCTCTTCTCTTCCTTCCCAATTCCCACTCCAGCACCACTGTACTCTCTTCACTCAGCTCTCTGGTTCCCAGAACCCCATTTGGAAAGTTCCTGGGTCCTGTCTGCTTGGCAACTATCCCTGACGCCCAGCCTGCAGCACTTACTTCATCCATGAGCAGGATAGCATCCCACAATGAGAGGTAGAAAGATGGCCTCATTGGCTCATAGGTCATCTTAAGAGTGAGCTCAGGTGGAGGAGGTGGAGGGTTACCTGCAACAGGAACCATGGCCCGCCCTAAAGACTCAATCGTCACTGCCTCCTGCAGCCTCACACCCACAGTCCAACGTCCTCCTTTCATTGACACCAGTATCAACCACAGGCCCTATTCAGTGCTGGGACTACTCTAGAACATGAGGCGTGGCCAGGGCAGGGCGTCCTCGTGTCTTCTGTATGTCATAAAGAGGCTTCATGTGAGTCAAATACAAGAGGCACGGCATGATGAAAATAGTCTCGCAAACTTTCTTTGTCTAGAATGTTTGTTTGTTTTTGGCAGTGTTCAGGGTGGAACACAGGGCCTTATGCATGCTGGGCAAGAGTTCTACCACTGAGCTACATTCCTAGTAGTCTAGAACATTTTTGAATATGGATCAGCTAGAGTTGAGGCAGGAGAGCAAGACAGCAGAAACTCTAAGGTCTCGTGGCAAAAGCATGTACCCAAGTGGATATTTGAATCTGCTGCCTATTTGTACCTGAGATGGTTCCAAAGAGCTGTCGAAGCTTGGTGTATTTGGCAGTATAATCTCCAGCCTCTGTCAGTATGGCATCATAGTCTGCAAGACACCCAGTGACCTTTCACAGTCTCTCCTGTCCCCAGAACAGTGCAAAGGGATGAAGAAGAAAAAAGAAGAAAGGAGGAGGAAGAACTGGGTTGGGGGAACAGAGTCCTCAAACCAGCAATTTTGGAGAAAAATACCTTTATTGTGAATCATTCAGTCAAAATATGGTAGGTACTAAATACTACAAAAGTACCTAGGAGCACAACATGATCCTAAATTTTTACTGTAAATGGATACAACGGAGCATCTCCTCTGTTCCTGGTGAACTCAGTCAGAAGGAGGCAGGCCAAGATCACACCTTCCCAAGGGCCTGAGAAGGAGGAAGGCTATCCCTATCCCTGTCGCTCTAGATTTGCCTCCCTCCCCTGGTCCTCGAAAGAGATCCCTCAACAGAGCAAGCCGTTCACAGGCGCCTACTGTTCTAGACGTTTCGAGGTGACAG
Organism: Peromyscus aztecus; assembly: GCA_902168405.1. NCBI lineage: Eukaryota > Metazoa > Chordata > Mammalia > Rodentia > Cricetidae > Peromyscus > Peromyscus aztecus. Next base: position 12,733 of record CABHPQ010170057.1, read on the forward strand.
TCAGACAAAGCCTGTACCCTTCCTGGACATTATATAGCAAAGACACGAAAGGAGCTGGAAACTGTCTCTAAAGGACCCTCCATCAAAAGCACCAGCCCTACACTGGGAAGGAACAGGGAGAACCAGTGGGGATACTTGCCATAGCTGGTGACATCAGCCTTGTAGTCATTAAAATGCATAGCTCCGTTTATGAAGCCAAAGTTTGTGCCTCCGTGGAACATGTACAAGTTGATGGAGGAGCCGGCTTTGATGACAGCAGACACTGTTTGCAAGACCTCTTCAAGGAAAGCGAGGAGGAGCGATGTTTAGAATGAATCAGAGCTTAAGGGAAGCCCCAGCAAGGCCTCTTGGTTTCTTCACATCCCAATCCCTACCATTTCATCACTGGGTCATTCCGCTTTCCCTGGACAATCTGTAGCCAGCAGGCCGTTTCTACACTACCAGCTGGCATGTTACCCAGTGGCTGCTCCATCCCAAGGAAATGCAAAAAAGGTGGGACCCCATTACACAATAGTCCTGCCTATTACACAAAGTCCTCCCTTAACTAGGAAATGAGCCAATGATATACCAAGAGAGTATCAGATAACAAAATAAAAGGCCAATTAATATATATTTGTATGATATATCCAGTAAATGCAAACTCAATACTGACCTAGTGAACTGGCAAATTTTTTTAAAAAATCATTTTAATACTCAGTACTGATGAATCTGTAGGAAATGGGCACTTTCATTTAATAATGGCCAGTAGGCTGCTTTATGAAGGTCAGTGGTAAATACATATATTAAAACTATACTGATGTAGCAATTTATTCTTTATTATATGGATATATGTGCCAAGTGTACAAAACTAGATGTTCAGGGATGCTCACTTAAGTAGTGTTCAATTAACCAAACCCAAAACTAAGTAACCATCAGTAAGGAACTGGGTCACTAAATGGCGGTTTAGTCATCAATACAATGGGGCTCTTCAAATCCTTTAAGACAGTGATGCCCAATTACTCCAAGTATTCCTATGTTCAGCAATATAGGATGGTGTGTGTGTGTGTGTGTGTGTGTGTGTGTGTGTGTGTGTGTGTGTGTAGACATGATGAATCTATCTCTAGCTCTATCTGTACATAGATGCAGCTACACTATGAGCTGCCTACACTGTTAAATACATCAAAATTCTTGATCTAGATTCGAGGACTTTTTTTCTTCTTTAAACTTCCCTACATTTCTTAGATATTTGCAAATAAGCATGTTACTTTTCTAATTACAAAAACACAGAAAAGCAATGATGAAACTTGAAAATGGTTATTTCAAGTCAAGACTCTGAAATACCAAGAGTTGAGTATGAACACAAATTATCTCAGGAACCTAGCATCCTACAACTCCATACACAAGGTCTGAGAACATAAAACATTCTTACTCAGGGTAAACATACATGTTAGATGTAGGCAAAATAAAATACTCACCGGAGGAATCCAAGATATTGTGGGGGCCACCCCATGAGTCAAACCACCCTGTCCAGTATTCCATTACCATCTTCGGTTGAATCCCCTGGGTACCACAAAATGAGAATTAGGCAGACTGTCTAATCACAAGGGAAAGGGGGCACCCTTCTTGGAAGGAACCACGGTACCTTTGTCCTCCCTGGACATCTACCCTTTGCCTGAGAGACTTGTAGGTGCACAGCATAGATGAAGATTATTTGCCTCACCACCTGCTGGTATGTGGAAGAGGCTACCAGAGTTGATGTTTAATGTGCTTTTGAGAATGCATATGATGGGTGCTAGCGAGAAGACACAAGTATAGGCTCAAACTAAGACTTCATCAGAATTTACCAACTGCCTTGAATGCCCTTTCCAACACTGGTTGGATTTCACTCTGGCTCAAGACAACATTCGCCTATCCTCTACCAGGGAAGAAGAATGTCCTATTCTGAATGACTACATCCGAGAGTCACACCACGGATGCAGACACACCAAAATTACTGCTTCCCCATCTCTGGAAGTCAGAGGCTTCAGAATGGGTCTTCTTTAAGTTCTGACTTAAACAACAGTTTATAAAAGTAAGCCAGAGGACCAGGTCCTGACAGAGCAGCTACTCACGGTGCAAGCTGTACGGCTGCACTCTGGATTCAGACCTTCCTGAAGATATTGAACAAGTCTTAATTGTCACTTCAGAATACTGGAGTGACATCTGCTTTCTCTGTGCATACAGAAGTCATTTGGGGACTATGCTCAGCTCCACCGTGTTTGCCAAAGCTGAAAACACTTGGGTAGGTGTGAAAAACTCATTGGCTAAGATTTTATGCTCTGGGCCAGGAAGTATTCCTCCTTTATTCAGTGACAGCTGATTAAGTATCCTCTTTCAGGACTGGCCTGACATTTGAAACTGCATAAAGCAACAGAACATGTTTCAGAGAGATGAGGGTATACTTAATAGTCCACAGCATAGAAGGTACCAATTGTCTCTGGGTAAAAGCCAACATAGCCACAAGATTTTTTTAGCAAGGTGGTAGCTTTGTTTTTCTTTACAAACTATCTACATCCCAAGATAGGCCATACTATGCACACATTTAAGTCACCCCAAAAGGAGAGCCACAGTGGAAGTCCTAAATCCCAACAACCTCCAGTGCCAACAGTGGGTTTGCTTGCTTAAGTTCTTCTGTGGTGTAGGGAAGGAGTGAATGTCTAGCATGGACCAAGCTATCTCACTCCAGAATGTGGTGCAACCAACCCCAAACTGACCATCTTCTGGGTGCTTTATCCATTTTCTGTCTGTTCGCTTGACCATGGATAGTTTTAACAGTAACAGTAGCTAGCACCCATGCTCACTAGGAGAATTAGGTGAAATGATGCATAGAAATCTCTGGTATACAGGAAGTGCTCAAAATCTCTAGCATGAGTTATCTCCTCACTGGGCACACACGTTAAGGGCTAACCCCAAAGTTAACCAGTGCCGGGGTCCAGAGTGTCCGTTCAATGAAGCCCATCAGACAGAACCACTCATTTAAGTAAGGGCAGATGTCAGGGACTATAATGGAGAGTCCTTCAGCAGTACCATTCTGCTGATGGGACAGCCACGGCACTGACATGGTAAGTTTTCCAGGGACCAGCACAGACACTCCTTCCATCACAGTACCATGAGGTACTTTTCAAATAGTACCTTATTCAAGTCATTCCCATTAAACCTACTCAACTAAAAGAAGCAGAGAAACACCAAGGAGCCAAACAGTGGGTCCAGAGCCCCACCACACAGTGACCAAGTGGATCCTACACAGCGCCCAGCATCTGCACTTCCCTTGGCAGCCCTCAACTGCAGCTCTGCCTAGCCACTTTGAGACGCTAGCTCACGAGTCTCTCTCCCCAGGTAGATGACCCCACAAGGACAGAGGCCCTACAATCAGTCATGAAGTAAGACAGACCCGGCACCTCTACAGACAGAGAAGAGACCCGGGACATACTGGGAGAAAGAAGATAGGAAGAAAGGGTTCCACTTGAACCCAAATATGTACATGCATTATCCCTCCCCTCTGGGAAGTCTATCAGCGATCAAACCTGCCCTCCTCCTAAGGGCCTTCCCACCCCTTCTGAGCACCATCGACACCAGGAATAGTCACACCATACATACATACTCACCTTACAAGGTACTCACTACCTGTCATTATGACTTCATATGAGTGTACCTGAGGATACTGTCCCTACTCTGAAAGGTCAACAGCTGGAACAAACAATCTCCTCAGTGGACCACAAGTCTGCCCACACCATTGGCCCAGTATCCCCACAGGCATCTATCCATTGTCCATACATCAGTTTCACACTACCATGGTGGAGATGCAATTGGTGAGGGCAAGTTGGGGCATTCACCCCTTTGATTACCAGGCTGACATGCGCTTTCTGTTCTTCACATGGGATAGAGCTTGGCCCCACTCACATCTGTCTGTTTAAGAGAGACACACAAACTAGAGACATCAACTAGAATGGGGCGGTGTGTGGCCATCAATGAGAAGAACCTGAAATACACCCAGAAACTCTCTCTTTCCCAACTTGGAATCAACTAGGCCTCCTGCCCTATGGATAACAGAAACATTCCCCATGCCAATGAGGCCCTAAAAGTTAAGGTAGGGTACCTTCTATGGTATGGAACAAAGAGGTGTCTTTTCTCTTTCGATCTCCCAAAGCAAGGCTGGGTCTTGCGGAGTCCATAAAAAGCCAAAAGTTTCAAAAGGTGCTTTTCTCAACAGAACACAGCACACTTGGATGGCATCAGTCTACACAGCAGAACTTCAGAGCTGCTTCCCTCCAGCCGGGAAGCAATGTGGCATGAGCCAAGAGGCTGGGAGAGCTAAGAGTCCTCCCCCATCACAGAACTCCGGGCAGAGTGCAGGCATGTGGAATCCCCGCACTCAAGCTAGAAGATCCACAGCACCCCTTGGGCCAGACCTACCTGGATAGATTTGAGAACACTGTTCAGTTCCTTCAGCTCCTGTTGTGACTGTAAATTGATGGTGGCCAGCACTAGGAAGGCAGCAGAGAAAGAAAAACAAAGCATAGTCTTGAAGTCACAAAGACTTTCTGAATTACCCAAATCTTCAAACCACCGCCATAAAAAAAAAAAAAGCTAGTATAGACATTGTTTCCCACCTCCCATTAGAAGTTAGCTCCTGTGATGTCAAAAGACTTGCCTATATTGTTATTTCTGGAAATTCCACTGCTCGATACAGAGCGGAGCCACATGCTCTGCATCTGATTTTGACTGACTGTAATGTCTGCAAGCAGAGGAAAGGCTTCTCTGAACTACTGACATAGGAACCAGAGCCTGAGCTCTACACTGTACTCCGAGGACAATGGTAAAGCCTTTGTGCACAGAGGGTAATGATCTCAATGAAGACTCATGTCTCATTTCTTGATAAGAATTCAGTCTACTCTATTCCACAGTGTGCTTATTTTAAAACTTTAACCAGAATTTTATACAGCTTTCCATAAGCGAAGTGCATGCTCAAGGAAAATGCTACGGCTGGCTGGTGGCCATGACCTTGCCACAGTCACAGCCAGCTGTAGAACTTGACTCCAAGGGCCCTTACCTGACTGTCCACTTGAATGGCCAGTTGCAGATAAATGGGCTTAGGAGTGACTAAGACAGGCTGGCCAGCCCCAGCTACCATCCAGGATATCAGGACATGGTAACCAGTGAAGGAGATAAAGCTAAGACTCTGCAGATACAGAAACTTCCCTCACGGTCCACAATCTGTGAACAGCAGAGTAGGGCTGCAAACTCAGGACCCTTCACACCAAGACATTAAGCTGCGATGTCCCTGTCTTCTAGTAACCCACAGGGGAAGATCCTCCAACTAGAACCCTCCCTGCCTAAAGTTAACCACGCCTTTCAGGAAGCCTGTTTAACTGTGAAATCTCAAAGTCAGCCCAACGCACAGGGCTAGCTGAACACACACGACCAGGTCGTGTCATCCTGAGGCTTCATCAAATTCAAGAAAGGGGAGAGGAAGCGGCGGCTGCAAGGAGTAAGAGCACAGAAGGGGTGTGAGCACAGAAGGGGTGGGAGCACAGGCCAAGTGCCCAGGAGAGCCTGGGAAAGTGACAACCCTGGAGAGACAGCAGGGGCCTGGGAGGGGGCTTTGTCCCTAAGTCCTTCCTCCACTTTGAGCACCACGAGGGGACCCTCTCCACCCACAGGCGTCCCCCCACCCTGGTGTCAAGCCCTTTGCGCCACTGTCCATCCCTTCAGGGGGTTCACACACTCTAGAAAACAAGTCCCTGGGAGCCTGAGGGTGAGGAGTGGAAGGAAGGCAGACCAGAGGGGATTCCTCGGCAAGGGCCTCCCAACATTCCTTGCATTTGTTCCTCAAATAGCTGTGCAAGAAGCCAGAGGCGGCTTCCATGGTGGCTTAAAAATGGTATCTCTAGACACTGACATTCGAGTTTCCTGATATTAACAGTCCTCACGGCACCGTTTACCCCCACTGAGAAAGGCTCCTGCTCACTTCTTTTACCCGTCTTAAGAGCTTCATCTCCCCTCAAAAGCCGGGCATAATAGTAACAGAAAGTCAGGGCACGCAGAACTAAGAAGAGGAACAAATAAGATGTTTACAAACAAGGGAGGCATAGGATGGGAGCTAAGGCAATCTCCGTGAAGACATTTGCTAGGAGAGCTGGGGGAGTGATAAGGCTGGGGACAAAAGTAAGGATGGGCCGGTCGGTGGTGGTGCACGCCTTTAATCCCAGCACTCGGGAGGCAGAGGCAGGTGGATCTCTGTGAGTTCAAGCCTGGTCTCCAAAGTGAGTTCCAGGAAAGGCGCAAAGCTACACAGAGAAACCCTGTCTCGAAAAACAAAAAAAAAAGTAAGGATGGGCCCCATGTGTAGGACTTGCTTGTAATCCCATTATCTCATCACTCAGGAGGCCAGGGCAGAAGGATCCCGAGTTTGAGGACAGCCTGAACTACAAAGTAAAAAAAGAGAAGGCAGGAGGGTGGAGAGAGAGGGAGATCTGAGATGAAAAGCAAAGCAAATGGGATCGTGACTCCACTGGAAGTGAGAGCTTAGCACTCACTTGCGGTGGGATGATCTGTATGTCAAATGTGGTGCTCTGATTGGTCAATAAATAAAACACTGATTGGCCAGTGGCCAGGCAGGAAGTATAGGCAGGACTAACAGAGAGGAGCATTGAGAGAACAGGAAGGTAGAAGGAGACACTGCCAGCCGCCACCATGACAAGCAGCATGTGAAGATGCCGGTAAGCCAGGAGCCACGTGGCAAGGTATAGATTTATAGAAATGGATTAATTTAAGATGTAAGAACTAGATAGCTAGAAGCCTGAGCCATTAAGCCAAACAGTTTAAATAATATAAGCATCGGTGTGTTTATTTTATAAGTGGGCTGTTGGACTGCCGGGGCTTGGCAGGACCTGGAGAGAAAACTCTCCAGCTACACTCACTAGTCACCTGATTCACATGCTGCAGAGCAGCACACCCCACCCAGCAGACTTGCAGCCACGAGGCTCCTCAGCACAGAAGCCTCACTCTCAAGAAACAGAAGGTGCGTGAGACCAAGGTAACCCCAGCCATCCACAGAAACAGTAGGACAGCTTCAGAACCCTAAGTCAGTAGACACAGAGTTGCGTGTGCAGGCTGTATAGACACAGGAAGGCGAGAGTTGAAAGAAAAAGATACAGTTTGAGATGGCTGTTTCTGGGGAATAAGCTGAGGAGGAAAGTGTATTTCTTGATAAGTATTCTTTTTATTATTTTACTTATAGGCCATGTGAATGAGTACTTTAACTTTTTAAATTAAAAATCATCATTCCAGACAGCAGTAATCTGTGCCCAAGGGTTGGAGCCTGCAGGACAGGATGGGTGGGAATGGAGAGAGCATCTTCCAAAGCCTTTATAGACTGTCTCATACCCCATGACCCCATCACATGGGCCTTGGTAGCAAACATGAGTAGACAGTGCCACCTTGTGGAACTAACAGGAATCACTACTGATCTTTGTCACAACCAAGGAGAATGTCTTTTCATTCCCTGTGCTTGCTGTAGATAAGAGCCTTTTCCTCTCCATCTACTCAACAGTCATTCCCAGAGGCAACCGTGCCAGGTACTGTGGAAGGGATATCAAATTAAAAGCCACCATCTACAAACAGGTCAGTCTAGAGAAGGAAATACAAAAGGAACAGAATAGACGTGAGGAGGTGCTAAGACAGAGAAGCACGGCACAGAGGCCCACAGAAGGAGTCAGCGTAACTGACAAGAGGGCTCTTCAACCTCTTTGAGCATGAACCATGGATGAGCGCATGTTCAAGCACAGGGCATATGAGACAGCCCCAGGCCCATAGAGCTCACTGCTGCTCTGAGACAGAGGAGTAAGTTAAGCCAGCTACCCCAGAGGTTATAAGGCAAAATGACAGAGTGGGCTGAGCCTTGTGAAGGGGTGCATGGTCTAACAGGATGCTCAGGGGAAAAAACTCACTGCAAAGACCACCTGGGAGGCAAGCCACGCAGATTCCCAAAAGATGTGCAGAGCCGCCGAATCTGGAGGTGTTCTGTGTACTTAAGAAACACAGCGGGAGCCAGGAGGATAGAACAGAATGGGAAGGGGTACACACCTAGAGAGCAGCTCAGTCATGCGTGTGGCAACTGTGAGGCATGCTGCCAGGGTGCATCAGGGTCATGTGCGGGGCTATGGAAGCAGGCAGTGGAGAAGGGCTGTGGGAGGGAAGCGTGGGGAGGGGCATTCAGGGGTTGCTGTGTGGGGAGCCCATGCAGCTATTCTCAGAGATGTGCTTCTCCCTCTTTCTATGGAGCACTTGGAGCTCAAGCAGTATGACAAGATGATCTGGGCTGTGTGCTTGTCTGTTAGAGAATATGTAGTCTCGGAGATACGTGTAGTCTTGGCTGGCCTGGAACTCACTCTGTAGCCCGGACTGGCTTCAAACTCATGACCCTCCTGCCTTCGCTTCCCCAGTGCTGGGATTACAGGTGCATGCCCCAGGCCTGACTCCTGGGCTGCATTCTCAAAGGTGGGCACAAACTGCTGTATTAAGAAGAGCTGGCTGGAGGGACCAGGGAAGTACCGCGACATTGCAGGTGTGGAGGGAGGCAACAGCTGAGGTGCCTAAACACATCTGAGTTCCGGATGTATTTTGAAGAGAAGAGTAAAGAGTAAAGATAAAAGGATGCACCAGTGGCTGCTATGTCGGGCAGGAGAGGGCTGAGAATAACTGCAAGGTTTGATGCAATTGAGGGGAAATGGAGCTGCAATTTCCCGATAAAAGGAAACCTGCCAATGGGGGCAGCCACCTGTAGCAGTGTGAGTGCCCTATGTGCTCGGCAGGAACAGTGGCCAGATACAGCTGCCCAGGTACTTGGGTGTTTGGAAGATCTGTGGTAAGGCGTTTGCTAAAAAGCAGAGAAAGGGGCCATGGGAGGTGCCGTGGACCCTAGTACCCCTGCGGCCCAGCCTGCCCAGCCCTGTGCTATGCACCACAGGCACCGGGGAAACTCCTGCTTTTATCTCTCGGACCATGGCCAGGGGACTGTGCAGAAGAGCCAAGCAGGCAGCCTCCTTCAGGTACCTCCATCCACCACTCCCTTTTGCAGGCCATCTTTGTTGTCTGAGGTCAGGAGCATCTCTATAATGCCACGGTCTTCCAAGGCCTGTTTGGGGAATGAAAGGCGAGTTAAACTCTGTCCTCGTCGCTCAGAGCTCCTCGGGGGTCACTGCTGAAGCTGAGGTAGCCCACAGAGCAAGAGAGAAACCTAGCCAAAGTGCTTCTCTGCATGTTGTCTATGCCCACGATATTCAGCAAAGTTCCAGTGTTTGGTTTCCAAGTGTGTCGAAGGACCGGGCTGCTGAGCTCGGGCCAGCCTTGCAGTTTGGGGATATACACGAGCTTACTCTAAGGCTGGCTCAGTGGGGCTAGGTGCCATGCTATCACATGGTAACTGCCTGTGGAGCCCCAGAGGGTCGGGTCACCAGCACCACTATACTTTCCCCTTCGTCCATATCATGAACAAGAACCCCGTCTCTTCCCCACTCTGAGCCAGCATGAGCTTGGTTAGTGGCAGGGGCATGATGGCCCAGCCATATCTCAGTGGCATGCCCATGGTGCACTGTCCGTGCTCAGCAGAACCGGAAGCCAGTCTTGGAGGGCATCAGTGAAACCATGGCTTGGGGAACAGTAGGATTCCTGCCACGCAGAATAACTGCTGCCGCCAGAACATGAGCCCGATGTTAAGTACTTTCACTGTCTCCCTCGCTCTCCAGAGCCAACATCTGACCAGCACAAAGTGTCAGAGAGGCTGAAGGAAGCAGGATCAGCTGCACAGGTCGTGCGAGAGGTGGGGCTGAACTCTATTCACACAGGCTCCACTCTGGAACTTTGGACTCAAACGGTTCTACAAAGATGGTTTAAAAAGACAAAAGTACATTGCAACTGAATTCCTCCAGAAACAGAGGGATAACAGCTAAACCCTAATGTGAGATCCCCTGTTCTGTAAAGACAGAATGGGCTCCAGCTCTCAGGGATGACAGGAGCTGGAGTATTTAGCCCAGGAGAAATATTGGTGAGATGTCTATTAAAGGCCCTGGACCAACCTCCTTCAACTACCCAACTAGCTCTCACTGACACAGAATTCTATACCCTTAAATTTTACAGGTATTAATTCTTTGATCTTGCCCTTTAAATGCCAATTATTATTTCCTAAGTATCAGCCACTTGCCAAGCACAGAGCTCACACCCTCTCACAGAAACCTTAGGAAATGGCATTCTGGTGTCCATCTTGCACATGATGAGAGTAGGGCTCAGAAAGTTGAGGGGAGTCATGGCCAAGGTCGTTCAATGCCAGTGGGACGCACATCTTGCAACACCCCCAGGAGAAGTTGCATACAGTTCAGGGGAGAATCTTCCCAAGAGCTTCAAGTAGGCAGAGCTCTGGGCACCAGGGAAGCATGGCTGTGCAGACAAGGTTCCCTAAGGAGCTATTCTCTATTCCTGATGCTCCTCAGAGCTCTCCTCTTCAGCTGCATCATTGGTAAACAACTGCTGGAGATGTCCCAGTGCTCCAGGGAGTCTGCCCGAGGACTACAGCAAGAGAAACTCTTGAGTCTATGCACAGGACAGACTTTTTTCTAGGCAACCCAAGACGAGGAAGTTAGATGTGTGCTCTGTCCAGGATGTGGACAAGCACTTACCTTGCCCCTTTCCAACTTGAGGAATACCACCCTTCCTAGACAGCCTATATCCTCCTAAGAGCTCTCCTCGAGTAAGAAGGAAGGGGCAAGAAGTCAGACTAGAAATTGGAACACTTGAGCTCCAGTCTGTAGGAACGAAAGTAATTTCTAGGTAGAAAATTCAACTGGGGGTGATAGCAGTAGGTACACTGCCCAGACCATCTGAGCCAGAGCCATCAACCTCTAGTCAGACAGATCCAGAGAGTCCGTTTCTTATTTCCTCGGCTCCCACCATGGCCAGCCCTCCAGAGTGCGCTGGAAGAAATGTCAATGACTCCATCAAAGGCACTTATTGACAACTTACTGTCTACCTAGAACAGTACCAGGCCACCTGATTTCACATAATACAAAAGAGGCAGGCTCTCTTTTAGCCCCACTTTGTAGAAGAGAAAAGGAGGCTTGGGAAATTAGGCATTTGCTCAAAGCCTCAGCTACCAAGTGGAAGAATGCAGGTTTGAATGCCAGGCCCTCTTCGCTGTCACCCCCGCCATCCTTCCCGTCATGCATGCGAGTCGGCAGTTCTGGGCTGCCCCCTCACTCTACAGTCAGAGGCCTGAGCATCAGCCCAGAGATCCTTAGGATGAGTATGGTATGTAGCTGGTCAGGGACTTTTGTTTACATTCCCTCAATAAAATCTATGTACAACCCCAAATCTGGCTATATGCTAGGATGATGGAGACATCCAACAAAGTTTTCATCATCTCCACTTAATTAAGGTAATTCCTTTATTCTTAGCGCCTGTGACACTGTAGGAGCACTAAAAATATCACATTAAGCTCAATCGATAAAGGGTAAGTAAGTGACAACTGTTGAAATGACCCGTGGAGAAAATTTCAGTGATCAGGAAGTGGTATTGGGAGGCATGGTGTATTAATTTCAGAAAACTATTAGGGCAACATGTCACAGCCTGTAACGTATGTCAGGGGGAGGAATGTAAAGAAATGAATGAAGGGACTCTTACCTTCTTGATGTAAGGCATGTATGCACGGTCTTTGTTGTAGGAACCATACTCATTCTCCACTTGCAAAGCAATGATGGGTCCCCCGTACTTATACTGGGGGAGAGAGATAAACAGAAGTTAAATGGGTCATGGGCACCATAATATCTAAATTGAAATCTGTCACAAATTACTAGTAGCACATTATACTGAGAACAAGACTCTCAATGGGCTTTGTGTGTAGTTGAGAACGACATCATCAGACATCAAAGCAAGGAGCACCAGGCCCATGTCCTCCCGTGGAAACATCAGTCAACCACGGACTGACTAGAGCAGTTCTGGGAACCAGTCAAAGACCTAAGCAAATAGGTGTCCTGACCACCAGTCAAGAAACCAGTGCATGTGACAGAGAAAATCTGTCACATCTGTACTCACCCTTGGCCCCAACCCTCCTATGGGTAGCATGGCCTGGTTAACAAAAAGGATCTCAAATTCCCACTCCCCTTCCCCAGGATGGAAGTACAAAATGAAACTCATTTGCAATATTCTGGTCTGTCTGTCTGTCTAGTAGAATGGCTTCTACCTCAGATGACTTGGTTCTCAGACAGGACGTGTCAGCCCAGTTTGGACCCAGGCTGGAGGCTGAAGAAGCAGAGGCAGATGCTGCAGCCTGTCAACACTGAGGAAGACTATAAACATGTGCGTGACTAGAACAATGGAATTATGGGCCGAAGAACAGGACAAACATCTAAGAAGAAACTGGAGTAAGACTGTTTGGGGCACAACAGCTTGTAAAGGAAATCAGGGTTTGGGTGGAAGATGGAAAGCATGGATAGGATATACGTCCAGAAAATATAAGCGATTGTATATCTTCATCCTGGGCTGATTTTCTAAGTTCAAAACCCCATCAATGAGTGAAGGTCTTCCCTGACCATCTGCAGAGACAGGGAAAGGTAACTGTATTTTCCATGCCTAATGTTCAACCAAAAGCCTTGAGGCGCACACACAATAAGGAAACATGGACGTAAGGAGCACAGTCCACTGTGAGAACACTTTACTAGCTTGTGCTGGCCCTGGGTTGGATCCTCAGAACCACAAACCAAAACAGGGGACAGGACGGGGCTTGAGTTGATGGAAAGGAGAAGGGGATAAGAGAGGATAACAGCAGGGCGTTGGTCGAAGAACATATACATATGTGATAAATATTTCATATATGAAACTGTGAAAGAATAAATAACTGGAAAAAATCTAAAAAGCACACACAGCAGATTTACTAGACAAAATAGACAACAAATGAACTTGAAATGACTATGTGAAATTATCTACCTAAGGGAAAGAAAAGAAAAATAAACGAAAACTGTGAACAGGGCCAAATGAACTTAGGGAACACCATTAATCAGACCTGGTCCACAAAGCGAGCTCAGGACAGCCGGGACTACACAGAGAAACCCTGCCTTGAAAAACCAAAACACACATGACCTTACATGTAGAAAATCACCCCAACATGAGACACACAACGGTTTATGAACCAACTCAGCGAGCTTACATAATACAAAATCAACAAAAATAAAATCAGTTATAAATCCATACATAACCAATGAACAATTGCAAACAGCATCACAGAGAATAAAATAAGGATAAATTTAACTAAGGAAGTAAAATGCTACAAATGATGCTAAAAGAAAGGGAAGAAGATACCAATAAAGAAAGAAATTCTGTGTCCATGGGTTAGAAGAACCACTGCTGTTAAGTCAGTGCGGTCCAGAGATAGTGCAATCCCTATCACAACCCCAGAGTTTTTGCTGAAATAGAAAACGACATTCCAAAACTAAGAGCCAAACACTGCACAAAGACAATAAATACAGAGACCTCACACTTCTGATTTCAGAACTCACTACAAAGCCAGTTATCAAAGCCATGTGATAGTGGCGTGACAGCTTTGTCTATGGAAATTATTTTTAATATTTACTGGCTTTTACATTTTCTTCATATATTTTAATCATATTCTTTCCCCTCCCCCAACTCCTCCTAGATCTTCCCCACTTCCCTGCCACCCGACTCCACATTCTTCTTCTCTCACTCGATGAGGCCCTCTGCGTGTGTGTGACAGTTGTGTAGCTTGGTCTGTTTGCAGGGCTCCTAGCAGTGAGATCAGGACCTGTCCCTGGCGCTTAGCTGGCTTTTGGGAACCTGGTCCCCATGCTGGGTTACCTCGTCCAGCCCTGATGCAGGGGGAGGACTTCAGTCCTACCTCAACTTGATGTGGCATGCTTTGTTCAAGCCCATGGGAGGTCTGCCCCTTTCTGAATGGAGACAGAGGAGGAGTGGATGGGGGAGAGGGTACATGGAAGTGAGAGTGTAGGGGAGAGGGATGGGAGTGAAGAGAGGAGGGAGGGGAAACGGTGGTCAGTATGTAAAATAAATGAAAAAAGATTAACAAAATAAAATTAAATTTAAAAAAAGAAAATAAAAACAAAGTAAAATAAGCAAACAAAAAGACAGAACATCCAGGGCATTTTGTGTTGTTCAACTATTCCTAAGATGGTGCCTGCCCTGGGTGTGGTTGATATACCCAGTGTCACTCCATTGGAGAAAACTGATTTTCCCTGTCCTGGAAATCCCAAACAGCTTCTCAGTGAGAGATGAACTCTGTGTCCATTTCCCCTTCTCTGTGCTGGGATTTTGTCTAGCTTGAACTTGTGCACATCCTGTGCATGCTGCCACAGTTTCTGAGGTCCTATGGACATCAGTCCTTTTGTGTGTGGAGTCATCCACCACCTCTGTCAGATGTATAATTGATAAAGACATTTTCCCCACTCTGTAGGCGGCCGCTTTGGTCAAATGATGGTGTCCTTTGCTATACAGAAGCCTTTTAGCTTCATGAGGACCCATTTATTAAGCGTTGCTCTTATGAGACCCCTATGCTATGGGTCACAGTAAGGTAGTCCTTTCCTGGGTATCAGATTTTATAGTGAGGTCTCTGATCCATTTGGAGTTGAGTTTTGTTTAGGGTTGTATGACTCTATTTTCATTCTTCTAACTACACCCACCCAGTTTGACCAGCACCATTGTTGGAGATGCTGTCTTTTCTCCAGTGTGGATTTTCTTTTGCTTCTTTGCCAAAAAGCAGGTATCCATAGATGTGTAGAATTATGCCTGGACCTTCAATTCTATTCCACTGATCAACATGTCTATTTTAATGCCAACATCATGCTGTTTTTATTAGTATAGCTCTGTAATACAACCTGAAATCTGGGATAGTGATACTTCCAGCTTCTTTTATTATTCAGGACTGTTTTAGCTACCCTGGGTTTTTTGTGTTTCTATATGAAGTTTAAGATTTTTTTTCAGTAAAGAATTGTGTTGGAGACTGCACTGAATCTATAGATTGCTTTTGGTAGAATGGCCATTTTTACTATGTTTACTACTACCCTACTGATCCGTGAGCACAGAAGATTTTTCAATCTTCAAATATCTTCTCCAATTTATTTCTTCATATTAAAGAAAAAATGCATAATAAAATTTTTATTGTCTAAATCTTAAGGCTATTATGAAAGATACTGTTTCCCTGATTCCTTTCTTAGTATGTTTTCCATTTGTATATAGGAAAGCTACTGATTTCGGTATTAATTTTGTACCCAACTACTTTACTGAAAGTGTTTATCAGCTGTAGAAGTTTCCTGGTGGAACTCTTATGGTCTTCTACATATATGATCATATTATCTGCAAATATGAATACTTTGACCTCTTACTTTCCTATTTGTATCCCTTGATCTCTTTCAGTTGTCTTACTGCTCTAGCTAAGACTTCAAGTTCTATACTGAGCTGGTATGTAAAGAGCAGACAGCCTTGCCTTCTTCCTGATTTTAGTGGAAATGCTTTGAGTTTCTCTCTGTTTAGGATAATGTCAACCATATACTTGCTGTAAATGCCTTTATTATGTTAAGATACCGTCCTTATATCCCTCATCTTTCTCATTTTTAGTAGCTGATAGAATTCCTGTTCTTGCACTATACCTGCTCTCTCCTGAAGCCCACATTTCCCTCCTAGGTGATTTCGGGTGTTCTTGAAGTTTTGTGTAGCGGTTCTGTAAATGGTCTGCATCACTTCCCAATTCCAGTGTTTCCACGTTTTCCTGAGCTAGAAGGTTAAAAGTTTGAATTGTGTCAAAATCCATATGCTGAAATCACAACCTCAAGTGGTATTAAGAGACAGGACCTCTGAAAAGCTATTAGATCATGAGGATGGAGCCCTCACAAGTGGATTAGTGTGCTTATGAAAAATACCACAGTCTGGGGAATAGTTTAGAGATAGAACGCTTACCTATATAGGTGAGCCATCCAAGGTGGGAGGGAGGAGACAACAGGGGGTGAGGTTGGAGGGAGAGAGATTGATTGATTGATGGATAGATGGATGGATGGATGGATGGATGGATGGACTGATTGATTGATTGATTGATTGATTGAATGGACCACTGGCTTTCAGAGCTTCTCCAGCTTTGCTGATGTTTTTAATCTGTCTTAGTTCTCTTGGCTGCTGTTTTCAGCCGTCATAGAACAGTTCCCCCTAACTGCTGTTTCCGTCACAGAACAGTTCCCCCAGCTGCTGTTTCCATCACAGAACATTTCCCCCCAGCTGCTGTTTCCATCACAGAACAGTTCCCCCCAGCTGCTGTTTTCAGCCATCACAGAAAAGTTCCCCCTAACTGCTGTTTCTATCACAGAACAATTCCCCCAGCTGCTGTTTCTGTCACAGAACAGTTCCCCCCCAGCTGCTGTTTCTGTCACAGAACAGTTCCCCCTAACTGCTGTTTCTGTCACAGAACAGTTGCCCTTCAGCTGCTGTTTCTGTCACAGAACAGTTCCCCCTAACTGCTGTTTTTAAGCCACCATACAGTAGTGGGTTTGTATTGCAGGCTTCAATTACTCATGACAAATGACAGTATGAAAATATGAAATGGAAAATTCCATATAAACAATTCATAAATTTTAAGTTGTGCATAAATGTAATGGGAGGAATAATCTGATGAAAGCTGGCACCACCCTATCATGTTCCACCTGACTGTAAGTCATCTCTTTGTCCAGGGTGAACAACCTTTGCTGTAAACAACCTGTCTATTTCAGACACCTCTATTTCAGATGAATTGCAGGACTTCTCTGCTTAGGTTCAAGTAGCCCTGGCTGTATTTTAAGATGGTCATAAAGTATAAGATTAGAGATTCTGGTGACTTTATTACAGTGTATTGCTATAATTATTCTGTTTTATGATGTTATTATCCTTAATGCCTTACTGTGTTTGATACATTTAACTTCGTTGTATGTGTCTATAAATAGGAAATGTCATATATGTAGGGTTTACTCCTATCTGTGGTCTCAGGCACCCATTAAGCATCTTGGAATACATCTCCTCTGATAAGAAGATTATTATCTATTTAATGATAACTAACTGTATACTTGAAAGGGTCAGCTCTTGCGTACATTTTACACAATAAAGAACAAGTGAAACTGTACTGTATCCATGAACAAGCTTGCTTATACTATTCCCATGCCTTAGAACGCATTCCCAGAACAACCTTCCCTGCGGCTCCACCACAGAATGCACTGGGCCATCTCAGAACTCCATGTTCCCTGGGAAAACCTAGGTTAAGAACTTCCAAGCTTCCTGATTCTTTCATGTTTAGCAATGCCTGGTTTAGTAAATGAAAAGGCACTCAGTTACATCTGATTTACAATGAAGATTTTCTATAAATAGGCAGTAGTTTACAAATATAAACATGGCTCAGGTGGTATTAGGGTACATTTATATAAAAGTGTTTCCTTGTTTATCTGGCTTCCAAACCCTCCTTGGTAACCTGTTTCATCTGGCTGTTCATTTTTACTTATGTTGCTAGGAATGTTCCAAACCATTAACCCAAGAGTGACTTGTTTTTATCAGCACACCAGTTTTTTATTGCTGTACTAATTTCCGAACATCATTCTTTGTGGTTTTACACAGCAACTGGGTTAATTAATCCCATTCCTGTTTGTTATTGCTTGTAATTGTTACATAAAACATTAAGATGCTTTCTCCCTAGGTTTCATTTTAATATATTTGTTTTGAACAGTCAGTGTGAATTGTAAAGCACCTTTTGGTAGCATAGGGCAGTACTTTAAAAAGACATCAGTTAAAGCTTTCTCCTTGCACAAGACTCTCCTGTCCTATCCTGGGCCTAGCCATGTGTGCTGTGCTCTGAGTATCACTGAGTCACTGTGTTGTTGGGACTCTGATGGATGCATGCTTCAATTCCAAAGGTATCCTGTCTACTCAAGCCCAGTTGTAGCTCTGGCTGCGCAGACAAATGAGGGTCCTCATGCCCATCTGTCGTTTCAGCACACTGGCTGAGACCACACTGGGATGCACACTCTTAGAAAACGTAAGTAATCGCAGTCCCTCCAGGCCTCATGCAGTGGTGACTGCCAGATGCTCATCTGTGAGCCTACCAAGGATTGTCTACTGTTTAGAAGCCAGGCAGGAAAGGATCAAAAGGCTTTTTTTCTTTCTTTTATCTTTTTTAAGATTTATTTGTTTATTATGTATACAGTGTTCTGCCAGCATATATGCCTGCAGGCCAGAAGAGGGCACCAGATCTCATTATAGATGGTTGTGATCCACCATGTGGTTGCTGGGAATCGAACTCAGGACCTCTGGAAGAGCAGCCAGTGCTCTTAACCTCTAAGCCATCTCTAGAGCCCTGTAAAAGGCCTTTTTTCTTTTACCTGGAGTGGCACCACCCTGGACATCAGGTGGTCAAAGTAAAGGTCCACTGCCTTAGTGAAGCCACGGTAAGTTGTTCTCAGCTTCATGTCAGGATCTTGGAGGAGCCAGCTTGGAGAAGGAAAGAAAAGTAGTATTAGTGCCAGAGTCTGTGCGTTCCCCTTAGGCAGGCTGATGGGGGGGGGGGGGGGGAAGCAGCTTCATACAGCTCAAGAATGAGTCAGGAGAACAAGTCAGGCCAGGGTGAATCACCACCCCACCACCTCCAATTAGCTAGGATGTCAGAAAGCTATGCACACAGTCCAGAGGCAAGCACACCACTGTGCACACTGAATGCCTTGGGAAGTTAAGAGTTCGACTTCACGGCTACAGCAGCTCTCACTGTCCACTGGGATAAAAAAAAAAAAAAAACAAAAAACAAAAAACAAGGCCTGGTTTTCAAGTATTTACACCAAAGACCCGAAACAGACACGGTAGAGCACCCCTAGAACGCCAGCACCCAGCTGAAGCAGGGAAATCATGAGCTTAAAACCAGCCTGAGCTAAACAGTGAGTTGGGTGGCCTATATAAGACCCTGTCCCAAGGCAGAAAGAAGAGGCAATGCTGAGAGGCTTACAAGTCACTGGGACTAGAGAGGCCCGGATTTAACCTTCCAGGATGCCCAAAAAATGAACCTGACTGAGTTGAGATGCTGACTGAGCAACTCACAAGCCTGGACCCTGAAGTCTGCTGCCAGGACAGTAGCAGGAGGCCAAGATGACATCTTCCTGTAATCTGCTGTGGTCACAGATTCCAACAGAAACTCAACACCAGAGGCTAGTTCCAAAGCTAAAGTCAAAAGTACTTCCCATTCAAATGAAGTCCTGAAAAACACATTTTCTATCAGGAGACTCTAAGGTCTCCCTTCCCCTAACTCAGAAACTCTGAAAAGGGACAGAAATGTATCAGGGACTGTCAGTTGGTGATGAAAGGCTGGCGGCAATGTCTCCTCTAGCTTCACCTACATGCCCAGATCTATCAAACTGCCTAGTTTCTCACTGACACCTTACCCTCCTGGAAAACCCCTGTGAATAGGCAGGAGCCCCCAACCACGGCAAAGGAGGGCAGATCCAAGAGCGAGAGTCCCTACTGCTTCTAATTTAAGACCGTTAAACCCTGCTGTCCTCCCAGGCCCAGCTCCAGCTGAGCCCGAGGAAAATGCTGACTGCAGCACAGGTGTCTAATCCGCAAGGAGGGGCAAGCAGCTCTGCCTCTGCTCCCAGCTCTGTCTGGGACACTGTGCCAGATCAGATTCACGCTCACTACTGGAGAGGACACAAACTGTACCCCTGATGGGAGGGCAGGCTTTGCTGGAAACAGAGCAGACAATGCCTGGGCATAGTACTTGTGTTGTGAGGACAGAGTTCCCCAGACCAAGAGGTTCAGCCTTCTTTCCTCTGAGGACAGCACAGGTGGGTGGAGGCTGTGGCTAGCCACCTGTGATTGGCACTGTGAGGCCAAAGATGATAACACCAGTTAAGATAGAACTTGCTTTGATAGAAAGTGAAGGCAGTCTTGCTGAGGAAGAGGAATGGATGTGGGCGCACATGATAGATACCCATCTAGACACCATTCCCAGAGTACACTGACCTTAGTGGGAACTGCACTTAGAAGAACAGACCCAGGGGAATTGAGGACAGAAACCGCAACACCGACTCCTCTATACTGCAGCAACACTTGGGGTTTTAATAAATCAACAGGAATGTCTCTAAGAAACAGAGAGGGCAGGTTTGGTTTGCCTCATTCTGCAGTAAGGGCCAGATCAGATAAGTAACCTGCCTGGGTGCCTCTCCAGAAGAATGGAATGCCTCCAGAGAGATAAGCGTCTCGCTGCTGCCACCTGACACAGGGAAAGACCCAAGGGGACTCGACAAGGGCACTAACTGCAGCATTCCTCCCGACGGCCCACCCACGTCGGTGACACCTGTTCAGAAGGGAAATGCTGCACAGAATGACAGCTACCTTCAAAAAAAAACCAAGCCAACCCCTGCAAGGGTCATGAACGGGCATCCAGACCCCTCTGGCTACTCCAGAGCCCCACACTGCCCTTTCTTACCTGGGCAAGCCCCCGAGGTCAATCTCACTACAGATGTAAGGCCCTGGTCGCAAAATCACATACAGCCCAATCTTGGCAGCCAGCTGGATAAAGGCCCTAGGGAGGGAAAGAAAGTCAGCCCTGAGCATCCAGAATAAAGGCCAGATATGGGAGGAGCCACAGGCATGTGGGGGATCAAACTTTCCTGTTCCTCCCCTGTCCTTCTCTCTCAATCAGGGAATGTGGGTTGAGGAAGGTTTGGCCCCAGCTCAACACAGGAGGGGATTCCTGCACCAGATAGGGTCCAGAAGCCCTGGGAGCTGGGTATGCAATGGCTCCTTGCATCAGGACTATCCACACAGGCCCACTGGGATTTGTCAGACAGGGTACAGGGCTTTGTCCCCAACAACAGCCTTGTTAACCCAGAAGCAGCCCCAATTCCATCCCAAGCATATGGACCCCAACACAGAGTCTGATGGGATCTGGGATCTTGACCTTCTGGACTGTAGTGAAAGGGAGAAGTGGAGCCTATAGGCTGAGTCCCCTGGGTAACAAGTCACAACTGAGGAGCATCTAGGCCCTAAGTTCAGAACCTTTCTAAGCATGCTAAGAACAAGGCTCCAGACCCAGTCCTCAGAGTTTCTCAAAGTAGAGCCAAGACATGACATCCTGAGTTCTCTTTATCGACCCCAAGTAACTTCCAATCCCGAACCAGGTACAGAAGCACCGAGACCACATACTCCAGGTCCAGGTTCCCAGAGAAGTCAAATTTGCCTCTTTCTGGCTCATGGAGGTTCCAGGGCACATAGCTGTAAGAGACAAGATAACTGCAGCTGAGTTTGATCATTCACAGAAACATTTTATCTCTAACACTCATTATAATGGCTAAAGAGACAGTTTTCAATAACTTTAAACCTTGGGGACCAGACATGGGGACCACGGAGAATTCAAGGCAAATCCTAGAAGAATATCACATCTCCTTAGGAGGACAGAAAGTCAACTAGACTTAGATGACATATGAGCTACGTGGAGTAAAAGGTCTGGCGCTGTGACCCCAGGTTAGCTCACACTGCAGTATTCTTATGGCCTCTAGGAGTCCTCTAGGAGGTTAGACACATTACTTTCACCAGTGCTGTGATTGTCCTTTTAATAACTGTCTCCAAAGCCAGTTCATAAACCATTCAAGGTAGCCCACTCCCTTGATTTGTAGTCCCATCTTTTATACCTGATAATGAAGCATTTCAACCTGGCAATCCTCTTTATTTCATAGAGACAGCACCAAATAAATGCTAGCAATTTTGAAAACAAAGCCATGGAAATATCAAGATTATCCCTCACTGGAATTTATTTATTTTTAAATATTTTTCTTAGGTTTTTAATTATGTGCATGTGTGTCTGGAGAGTGGGGTATGTGCATGTGAGTGCAGGTTCCCACAGATCCCGAAGCTACCTCTGGAGCTGGGGCAACAAGCAAGCTGTGCGGCACCTGCCATGAATGCTGAGATCCGAACTCTGGTCACTCTCAGCTGCTGAGCCACCTCCTCCAGCCCCTAAGCCTACTTTTTAGATGACTTGCAGAGCCTACATTTCATCTTGTGTCTGCCATAGAAAAGTCACTAGACTAGATGCAGGGATGACAGTCACAAAAATCCAAAGACCTTCCCAGAATACAGATGCTGAACTGATGACAGGCCACTACCCTACAATTTGGGAAGCAAAGGCTGCCTGTGAAAAAATGTCACCTGTCGATCTAGACAAAGTGGTGCACGCTTGCAATCCCAGTATTCAGGACTCCACTCAAGGAGGACCGAGAGTTCGAAGCCAGCCTGGGCTGCACAGTTGAGAACCTTTCTCAAAAAAAGAAAATCACTGGTAGTATGTTTTTAGGACAAGAATAAAAAAAGAGAAGACACTAGTATGCACAACTACAATGGAAAAGTCATTGAGAACAAGAGGGAGATGACGTTCTCCACTAGCCACGAAGGTCCAGGAGAAACTACACTGGCGGACAGCTTGGCCATGAGTGGTTAGACTTCAGAACCGTGAAAACGCAAGTTCATTTATTCAAGCCACAAAATGAATAAACAAATCATCTCTGTATCTATGCTCAACTCTCTCTCTCTCTCTCTCTTTCTCTCTCTCTCTCTCTCTCTCTCTC